>LWCB01000755.1:0-12558 GCA_001630525.1 Coelastrella sp. M60 | reverse complement strand
TGAAACAAAGTTGCACAGCTCTGGCTGTTGCTGCTGCTCAACTGAAATTTGGATTCCTAGTGCAGGTGCAGCTACACCAGAACAGACGCCTAGTAGTAGCATAGGCTGGGTTGTCACCATTAACTGCAAAAGTACGATATCATTGCTACCCTTGCTGTCAGCTTGCCTTTGCTGTGGTGCCTGACGGACAGCTGGTTTCTGTGCAACGACAGCACGGCCTGCAGCAGTACAGAGATCAGCCTGTCACCAGGTGACATTGGTCGGTAACGCAAGCAGAGGAGCACACATATATGGATGCGTCAAGATTACAGGCTATTCATACTTGCAACTCTGCCGAATGTCAGTCCTCGCATGGTGTTCTGCCGAAACTGACCTGTTGCATGCTGCACACACCGCGCGCTGTGCAGCCGACCTGTACAAACAGCGGCACGCGTAAGCAATCCAAATCTTGTTTACAGCATTCCCTGCGATGTAAGAGCGTGCCAAACCTGTCGTCTGCTGCAATGCTGTCTGCATTGTGTGTTCAAGATCTGGTGTGCTGCCACGAAGATGTCAGCCCAAACACTCTGTCTAGTGTTTTCCAGCTTTATGCCCTGTAATGTGCTGTTGCGTTCAGCAGACCGCTCACTTCTGGCTGTCCACGCATGTTCAGAAGGTAGCCAGTCACTTAAGGACAGACGCGCGTAATTCTCTGCTGACAGCTTCGCACGGCCAGGAGCCTGTAGTTATGACCAATTAACTGCATGTATCTCTCTAGTCTGGCACCACAAGTCAGGTTCTTCTTTGCCTTTTGCAGACCAGGCGTCGGTTGCAGGTATACACTCATCAAAAATGTTTATTGGAATTACGATATGATCACAAACGTGCCTCAGAGCCTTCTCATCACCACTTGTTGGGACGTTGTCCTGTGTTTACCTCAGTCCACTCATTGTGATGCTGCGATGTAGCATGTATGCAAGTCTCCACACCATCACCGGTTATCTTCGTTTGCAAAACGCAGGTTACATGCTAGCCCAGCGCAGTGTGCCCTGCACACACGCAGCAATCGCAGGCAGGAACCCTGCAGCTACAACTGTCTCCTGTAGTGCCAGAAGGAGGCGAAAGATGCTGTCAGGGGCTGGCTCTTTCAATCAGCCCCGGCGAGGGATGTCAATCAGCGCCTTGTTTGGTTTCAAATGGCCTTTTGGCGGATCAGACGAGCCCAGCAAAGCAGGTGGGCTATCGGATAGAAAATCTTCTGGAAGATTTGCCCGTCACTAGTTACACTCCTCTGCAGCTGTGCCAGCTGGGGTAGTGGCTACGCACAGCTCTAGTTGCGTCTGGATTGGCAGCAACATCCTCGTGCAGTCTGCGATCGGCAATCAATAGCTAGTATAAGCAAGTGCAGCCTGTTGCCGCAAGAGTGCTTGTGAAATCTAAGCTGAACTTCACGGTCTATCTAGATGCCAAACTACAAGTTCACCAGGCAGATCAACTGGCACATCATCATTCTGACACATCATGCAGGCAAGTATGATGATGTGTTGAAGAACGCACGTCAACCTCGCAAGCGTGGTTGTGAGCTAGCACCGAAGGAAGCACCAGAAGGATATCAGCTTGCAACATTTGGAGGGGGGTGAGTTCCTGACAGCATCACTAATGGAATACCCTCAGCTAGTCTAGACCGCAATGCAGCATATCTGTGCTTGATTGTCACATACCTTGTCCTATGTGGCTGTTGTGCATCTGTGGCTTCTGCTTGTTGTCTTTTGGTGGACAGCTTTGCTTTCTTCAACTTCAACTACAGTGATACATCATCAACTTAAATATTGTTGTCACTGTTGCAGGTGCTTCTGGGGCCTTGAGCTTGCATTTCAACGAGTACCAGGTGTCATCAAGACTTCAGTGGGCTACACAGGTGGCAAGACTGCTCACCCCACTTATGATGAAGTGTGTATGGGGTACACTGGGCATGCAGAGGTGGTGCAGTGCACTTATGACCCAGATCAGGTAAACGCATCGCAAAAGTATTCATGTTTGTGCAATGCATCTATCTGTTGCAGATCATCCATCCAAGGCATTTTCTAATTTGTGATGGATTGTAGCGTTCGTGCCTTCCTGTTATATAGATTCATCATACTCATTCATTACTGGTGCGCTTTGAGGCTGTGGAGGCTTGATCAACAGGGATTCGCAGACGCGTCAGCAGCATGGATATGCTGTATTCTGTTATGCAGGTGTCTTACAGGCAACTTCTAGATGTATTTTTCAACCGAGTAGATCCCACAACACTGAACAGGCAAGGCAACGACAGGGGAACACAATACAGGAGCGCCATCTACACACATGACGATGAACAGCGGCAACAAGCACTGGAGAAGATCTCCGAAGTAAACAAGCAGCTCTCCGAGGTGGGCATGCCTTCTATCAGATGATAATTGTACCGCAAATAGTGCTGCCCATACATATGGCATCTTCCAGCTGGAGCCCACATGTATGTTGTGGGCTCCAGCTTGAAGGTACCATATGTATGGGCAGCACTGTCTGGATACCGTTATCAAACCATGCGTGCTGTAGCATGTTGCTGATCTGCTCTGGCACCCCTGTTCCTTGTCATCTTCCTCCTTGTGGCCTTGCTGCCCTACAGGGTCTGGGCGGCATCAAGTGGTTGGGCAGAAAGGTAGTCACGACAGTAGAGCCATGTGGCGACTACTATCTAGCAGAGGCCTATCACCAACAGTATTTGGAGAAAGGGGGACGGTTTGGATCAGGGCAGTCTGCAGCCAAGGGCTGTACGGATCCCATCAGGTGCTATGGCTGATGCCGACGTGTCATGTGCGTGTTAGGCAACTTATACGCTTTAGACACAGTGCTATCTCCTTTGTATGGCGTATGGTGCCGGCCTTCGAATTCAATTCCAGCTGTCTTTGACTGTTACTTGACAGTTGCAATTGGGATGGTCTCACCCTTTTGACAGAAGGCACCAGTGTCTCCTCAATGTGCATTTGCGTGTAACGAGCAGATATCACGTGCCATATATACCATAGATGCCTGTTTGGGTTCGAGTCGACAACATGCGCTTGTAATGAGCGATTCTGAGGCTGACAGTGGTGGGCAACCGGACGCAACTGCTGCTCAATCTGCCGCACACGCAATCAAAACACAGAGGTGTAGGGCAGGAAAGCGTGATCTACGGAAGTCTGGGCCTTTAAAAGCTGGTCTGCAGAGTCATGGTAGTGTAAGGAGGAACCGCAGCAGCGAAGAAGCTTGGCTGCGAGATTGCGAACAACTGTACAGCAAACTGCCCAAGAAATCCAGATACGCACAGCACAAACTCAAGGTGCTATCTAAGGCCATTGAGCTGCTGAAGAAGGACCGGTAGGTTCTCCCGAAGGTTGCACAGCAGTACAGAAGTACTTCAGCATGCTTGTACATGCAGCTTTGGCACTGCAACTTCATTTCATGGGTACGTCAGTGCTTGATCGTGCGACCACAGTTGCTCATAACAAGCAGACGTGCATGTGCTGTGCTTACCAGGCTTCTGATAGTCATCATGCTCTGCTGCGGACAGCTTTGATAACAACATGGTAACATCTGTACATGTATCAACCACTGTGGCGTAAGTTAGCTCAGCTGATTACATGAAGTCGAGTGCAACAGCTGTGACCCCTTGCGTGAGTGCTTCTACGAACATACACTCTATTGCATCTCTGTGCAGGGTTCAGCGTACAGCAGAAGAGGCAGACGAACTGCATCAGCTGTTGAAGTCCCTGAAGATTGCAGGAGCAGCAAAGCTGCCGTCAGCAGCACCCGTAGCAGCAGCAGCTGATACAGATGTCGCAATGTGCGAAAGTTGACCACCAGGATGTCAGCAGTGCCGACTGTCAACCCTAATCTCTCGTGTGCTTGCCCAGAGGGACGGCTGCATGTGGCAAGCATGGTGTTCCATTTTCTCTTTACATTCACATCTGATAGATGATTGAGCACAGAATGGGATAGTACAAAGCACACATTCCTCACAACCATGCATTCATCACTGATATGGGACGTCTTGCTTGTACATAGGTTTGCGGATCACAGTCTGCAAATGAAGCTGGGTTGTAACAAGACCTCCCCACATCATTGCATGTATGACACTGGTCACAAGGTGTTTTCTGGGGAGAGGGAAGCACACCCATGTGTCTGCGCGACCCGACTCACTGAGTGCCAGCATAAGGTCGAACTATATCAGCTCAACTGCCATAGTGCTACTTGGCGCTGCTGCAGGAGCTGTGTCTGCTGCTGCTGCTGCTGCTGCTGCTGTTCTTGCTGCTATGACCTTCTGCCTAAGTTTTGCATTGTGTGCGCGCAGCTTTTCCAACTGAGACTGCTTCTCTGTTACCTACGTACAACATATCAGCAGCAGCAGCAGCAGCAACAACAGCAGTCAGAAATAACGTTGATGCACTAGCAGCACTGGCAAGATGACAAAACCCCAAACGCTTGATACACATGCCTGGTACCAAGCTGTTACGCAATGCTTTCATCTGACGCAATAGTGTGAAGCCGAACAACAGTAGCTACATTGCACTCTTGACTGCACATATCAGCTAGCAACACTCTTGTGCTGCTATACACAACATGTAATTCGATCTTCATGGCAGTGAGCTGGTGCTTGCTGGTAACTAAATAATTCACCTGCACAGTTGCCACTTGCAGCTCATCCAGCAGGCCTTCATACATTGCCTGAGCAGCTTTGGCAGCAGCAGAGGCACCAGCAGCAGCAGTGACAAGCTCTTGTTCCTGCTGCTGCTGCTGCTTCTTGTCGGCCATGCTGCTGCCATCCAGCTGCAATGCTGCTGCCAAGGCTGGTAGTGCAGTTGAACCCCATGTGTGAATTGACATGCTGTTTGTCCAGCTGCTGCTGCTAGTCGCTGCTGCTGCTGCTTTATGAGAGGTCCCCAGGTTATGCACTAAAAGATCCACAGGTTGCAAATATGGGTGATCAGGCCCTGTCATTTTGCTGCCACTGCTGCTGCCGCCTACTGTGACCCTGCTGCTGCCAGTAGTCCTGCTGCTGCTGCTGCTGCTGCTGCTGGGAGGTCCGATGTTGTAGAACCTATACTGCAAAGACACTGTAGCACCATTATGATCTAGTTGGCTAGAAAGTAGACCAAATACTACAGGTGTACTGCTGCTGCTGCCGTCTTTCCCGCTGCTACTGCTGTTATGGGGTACAGCCTTAGCATTCAGGGTAGCTGCTTCACTGCTGCCACTGCCACTGCTGCTGCTGCTCATCCAGTCTTGGAGGTTTCTTGATACTGCTACTTCCCTCATTGAAGGAGTCAAAGGTGTCTTGGGTCTATAGCTGAACCAGCCTAAGAGCTGCTGCTGCTGCTGCTGCTGCTGCTGGGTGCTGCTGCCGGTTGCTGCTGCCAGCAGCTTCTGCAATGCGTCATCTGCAAAACAACACAAAGTTGGAAGACAAAGTTTGTCATGTTGCTGTATCGTTTTCTTACAGCACAGGATCAAATTGGCATGAACATATCAAAAATCATATAGCACCATGATACAAGTTGTGTCATGTAAGAGTCAAGGGACCCCACGCTCCAGCAACGAATAATCATTTGTAGATGTATGGCGCCAGATTGCGTGTCAGATACTACTTGTAGCATCCAGTAAGCCTGATCGAGGTGTCTGGGACAGCAATCAATGATGTGGCTGCAACATCAACATGCAGCAGTCACTTGAGCACTACTACTGTCTCACTACATGCTCCATTCTGAGCAATCACAGGACCCTGTGCAAGTGATGATGAATTTATGCTCACGAACACAACACACTATTACCTTGTATAGGTCCACTGTTGCTGTAGAAGGTGTGTGTTGTGATGCAAGTGCAAGTTGAGGTTATGTTGCCTACTGTCTCCTCAACAACAAGCGGACCTACAGTAGAGGCAGCAAAAGATTTGTAGACGTCTAACAGATTCTGGTTCTTCAAGCGTTGCTTGAATATCAATACATCTGGGAATCAGTACGTGGCATTGTGGTAGAGGTCAACTGTGTGACACTATACCTGGTATATAAACTGACCTAAGGTATCACGCGCTTGTGTGGAGGTAGTAGTGCGTGTTGTACCTGTCATGAAGAATGGTTGATTCTGCATTACGTGTATACTTCCGAGGAAGCGAACGCGCTATGCAGGCACCGGCAAGGGCACAACATGCTGCATGGCTGCAAGCACTTTCTGTAGTTTGCCCACGACAGGTGAACGTACCAAGCAGAAGCCCCTCGCATGGCTGCTTCTGTGTATAAACAGAGTGTAGCAGTGCGGCAAGAGTGGGTCCCGCTATCGTGAGCTGATCAATAGGCATTCCTTCAACACCTGATGGTCCCAGAACAAGTGCAACATGCAGTATGGATACAACCAGACTCACCATATGAAGCGACTAGTATTTCCAGTATCGTGCATGTACGAACCCCGATATTGTTGCACAGGAGCTGAACGGGGCGCTTTCGGTTGGAATGTACCAGGTTTCTACTGTTCGCCGTGGCTGCAGGAGGCAACTGTTGCCCAGCCGCTACGGGTCAACTATTGATACTCAAGTTGCGTGGTGATGATGTTACTTGCCATCAGTGCAGACGCTGTTTGTTGTACGTACGCAGTGGCTTTGTCGCTCCGACATGCTGCAGAGAGAGTCGGAAGATATGCATTGATGGACGATTTACTACTAATGAACTTTGCTTATACGCATTGTGCCGTGTCTGTACCGCGTTGAGTGAGCCCCTGAGAAGAGCACCGTGTCCATTGCTTGACGGCCCCAGTTCAGTTGCGGGCACTCGAGAGCATGCATCTGGCATCATAAATATTTTTGGTATGTTGTATCTAGTTTGCATATGCGACGATGCTTTCAAGGTGCTGATATGACGAAGGGACAGCAAGCTTCAACATCGGAACTTGCCAGCAGCAAACACGCCAACTTAGTCAGCATGGACTTCGTTGACGTCACCAGGTACTTTGTAGCAATGTATCAAAACGTTCCATGTGCCCTGGTGTGCTTGGTGCTTGCTTATGGGCACCGTGGTCCAACCACCCAACAGCAGCAGCAATGCTTGCACCGCCTGACGACGCATCTGAAGGCGAACGCGTCTATATGATGATGTAACAACAGTATGACAAAAGCACAAACTATTTGCGACCTCAAAACTCTAGGCCACACAGCTGGGCAGAGACACAGCCACTGGCTGTACATCCAGGCCGTCTCACCAACTTGTTCCACTTGGTTTTGTTGTATACGCTTCCATGTTCTCATATCATGTACAGTTCATTCACATCAGGTATTCGGTGCGTTTGATTGCAGGGATTACCTATCTTGTGCTGATCCCTCCCTAGATGCTCAGTCTCCCTTTCCCAACACAGCAGCAGCTCCAACACATCCATCAGTGCAGGACAAGCAACAGCAAAGCTCTTCAAGCACAATCAATAGACCAAGTGACAGTAGTATGAGCAGCAGCAGCAGTGGTTTGCAACAAACCGGCATCCAGCAGCAGCCAGGAGTATCACAATCTAGCTCTGTAGTCAGTGGCGCAACAAACAGCAGCAGAAGCAGCAGCAGTGGTGGCACTGCTGAGCATTGTGGTACTACTGCTGCTGCTGCTGAAGTAAACAGTGATGAGGACTGCTTTGATGAAGAATGGGCCAGCAGCAGCAGCAGCGAGGGAGATGGCAGCGATGCATTTAGCGATGTTGGAGATCCAGCAGTTACCGAGGTATGTTACAACTGTTGGCACCCTCGGACCTTGTATTTTGGAACAGGTGCATGACTGAGGCAGTTTGCAATGGCTTCTGTTGTCAATGTGGCATCTAAAATGGAGAAAATTGGTGGTTCAAGCTGCATTGCCTTTCAGTCAGTAAGACTGATATTGAAATGCAAGCAGGTTCTGAATCCGAGCATAGACAACTGCTCCATACTTACCATGCCATACCTGAGTGCGATATCACTGCTGCTGCTGCTGCTGCTGCTGCTGCTTCACTCAGGTGGTGTATGTTCGTGAAGGTGTAGCAGTATGGCCCACCAAGCATGTTCGCATTTTGGGACGCCTCAGTCTTGTGATGCAACATGCAGTACTGTTCCTAGCATGGCTGCCATACAAGGCAGCAGCAGCAGCAGCAGCAGCAGCAGCAGCAGCAAGTGGCTCAATGGCACCGGCGCCTGGAGCAGCAGCAGCAGCAGGCGCTTGTGGTAAAGTCACAAGAAGCGTTGCAGCTGCTGCTGTAGTTGCAGCAGCTGGTGGTAGTTGTAAGGACGGTTTGAAGGCAGGTGTAGATGAACAGCGTTGGCTGTGTGCTGATGAGGACTTGAAAGGAGTGTTGAATGACTTTGACAGCAGCAGCAGCAACAGCAGCTGTAGTGATGGGTTAGATAATCATCTGCAGCAGCAGCAGCAAGGACTTGTGATTGAGGTACCCATACCCCTCGCTGTCACTCGTAAGCAGCAGCAGCAGCAGCAGCAGCAGCAGCAACAGCAGCAAACAACAGTATCAGCAGCAGTGCCAGCATAGCTGTCGATCGCAGTATGTACGCCATACACCCCATCCCCCTGTCAGACATCAAAGCCTTCGTACAACACACTCCCAAAATCGGTCAACAACATGTTACAGTAGTGTTAAGTAACGGACTAACACTCCCGCCTCTAGTGTTTCAGCAGCAGAGCGGCGTCAAGGAGTTCATAGCAGTTTTACAGCAACATGCCAGCCTCGTTAAAGCAGCGAGTCGCTCAGATACGTATCTGGTAAATGACACGGCAGATCCGTTGCAAAGATGTTTGTTAGCGATGGACGTGGCTGATATTATGTTAGGGGCACCGCCACCTGGCGTTAGTTGTGTAGAAGCGCCGGCAAAATATCTAGATCGAAAAGATCTAGTAGCACAAGGTGGCTGGCAAGATATTGGAGCAGCAGCGGCAGCAGCAGCAGCGGGAGGTGGAGGAGGTTTTGTTGATGTCCAGGGTTCAGCAGATAACGGGATTACTGAGGGATTATGTAATGCAGAGGGGTTATGTAATGTGTGGAGTGCTGTGATAAGTCATCCAGCTGGTCGCTTGAGGGCAGCAGCAGCAGTGGCAGCAGCAGCAGCGGCTGCTGCTGGTCATCCAGGCCTGAGATTCGGCTTGAATCGCAGTGGCTCACCACCCAGCAATGCTGCTGCTGCTGCTGCTGCTGGCAGCAGCGACGATACAGCAGCAGCAGCAGATGGGTGTAGCAACAGGTTGTTGGATCCTCATAATCGTCCATGGGGAAGTTTGAGCAGCTTCCTAAGCAAGCAAGTTGGTGGAATGCTGAGCCAGACATCTGGCCTTGGCAGCAGCAGCAGCAGCAGCAACCTGACCCACAGCGTAGCTCACACCCTGAGCAAAGTGGGTCAATTTGCTGTAGAAGGTGCTAGCACCTTGGTAGCAGCAGCAGTAGAAAGCTGGCAAGCAGATACTTTGAGATATTGGGAGCATGAAGTTCAAATACCTGAAAAATGGCGGGAAGAAGTTGAACAGTTGGGGAAGGTCGATGATCTGGGGCCGGAATTTGACTGTCCGTCTCCCCAGCGGCAGCAGCAGCAAGTCGCTGTAGATCCTGTTGCTGCTGCTGTGGCAGCAGCGATGACGGAGAGCTCGATTATATCTTCACACCTACAGCGATCAACATCTCCAGCAGCAGCAGCAGCAGCAGCAGTAGGGGGTGATATTGATACAGATCTTGGTGTGTTTGAATTATTAGAGGGTGGTGAGGTTTATGGTCCTACTGATCAGATAGCCGCAGTACGCAGCAGGGCAGCACCTCCTCCTTTGAGTGTTGATGAACTGCAGCTGTTTCTGGATGATAAGGGAGTTATGGTCAATGAAGCAGGGTTTAGGGAAAGAGTGTTTCAAGGAGGTGGGTGGTTATAACATGTTCTAACATACACCTTCTTGGTTAGTAAGGTATAGCATAGATGGTCTTATTTGTGTTGTGGTGTTATGCAATGTTTGTACGATGCGCAACTTTAGGCTTGTATTTTGTGATTGTATTCATTTCACGGCTTACTGTGCTACAGCTGTGAAGTATGGCAGGTTATGTTTTGTTATTGTTGTTGTAACCGGCATAACATAATAACATGTTATATAACATGTGGTATATTGTTGTGCAGGTATCGAGCCTGCAGCACGGAAAGAAGCCTGGAAGTTTCTACTTGGTGTTTACCCATCAGGCAGCAGCACAGTGGACCGGCAGCAGCAGCAGCAGCAGCGGCAGCAGCAGTATGCGGCTCTGGCAGCAGCATGGAAGAGCATTGGGCCGGATCAGGGTAGGAGGTTCACTCGGTGGCGGGACTTGAGAAGTCGAATAGACAAGGATGTCAGGCGAACTGACAGGTACGAGAAAAGTGTTGTAACAGTGTTATAACAATGTTATGTGGGGTCTCAATGGCTGTTGTACAACGAGAATATGCCACCTCATTGCATATCAGATGTTAGGAATGACAGCATTGTGATGTATTGTAGTTTTTAATGCGCATGCAAGTTTCTGACATTGGCAGGATGAACTTTGTTAAAATGCTTGCAGGCAGCATCCCTTCTATCGTGGTCGAGCAGCAGCAGCACACCTGACATCACTTCGTGACATGTTACGAACATACAGCATGTTCAACCCTGATGTGGGGTATTGTCAGGGCATGAGTGATCTCGCTAGCCCTCTTTTGGTGGTCATGGAAGGCAACGAGGTAGGTCATTATTGTTGTGAGGTCACAAAATAACAGGTATACAACAGTCACTTGCCAAAGGTAACACATGCATCTGTCCTCCTGCACTTGCCATACTCCCTTGTTCTCAATCACAACAACTGCAGGTTTCTTGAACCGTACTCATTTGTATATGTAACATGTTAATTTTCATTGAATAAAACTATTATTTTTCATGTTACGTAGGTTGATGCGTTTTGGTGTTTTGTCGGTCTCATGGAGCGGCTGAGCGGCAACTTCTCCACAGACCAGGCTGGCATGCACGCTCAGTTATCAGCGTTGAGAAGATTGGTGCAGGTCCTCGACCCCCAGCTGCATGCCTTCTTGGAGGAAAGGGACTGTCTGAATTACTTCTTCGTGTTCAGATGGCTGCTGATTCACTTCAAACGGGAATTCCCATTTGACCAGGTAACTTTGCAGCTCGCCAAGCAATGAACAATTCTGCATGCCGTAGCTTGAAGGAAACATGTAATACATCTTTAATGTCCATGTCATCATTTATAGATGCATATATGGAGTGCATGCAAGTGCTGTTGTAATCAGTGTTATTGTTATTGTTATTCTAGGTGTTGTCTCTCTGGGAGGCCTTCTGGTCATGTCCCCTGACCCCTCATCTGCATCTCTACCTGGCAGCAGCAGCACTGATTCAGCACCGGCGAGTACTACTGTCTGATGAGACACTGGACTTTGACGGGCTGTTGAGGTTTTGTGTTCAGTTATCAGGCAGGCTTGATATGTCGGGGACGGTCAGGCTGGCAGAGGCACTGGTGGTGGTGGCGGGCCAGGCAGGCAAGGATTGCTTGGAGGGTTTACCCTGATATGTAATGTGCGGTGTGTGTAACAAGTAACAAGGTGTGCAATGTATTGTAACAATATAACATAACAATGTATTGTATTGTTATGAGTACCCTTGAGGTGTGCAACCATCCTCTATAACCGTGACTTTCACAGTGGGAGCAACGTCTTGGGGCATGGTGGGTGTACCATAGGTCATTGTATCTCTGTGCTGTGTGTGCGGGTTTGTTCTATGAGCAATGTAATTGTGAAGCATGATTGATCAAGTTGCTGATGCAGTGATGCGGCATGCAGGCTGCCCCCTTCTTACTAGGCTACTGTAATTTATAGCTTAGCACCTTCTTCTGCTTGTGTGTGCTGTGTATCACCCGGTTCTATGGTAGCATGTGCTGTATTATCATACAATGTATGACAGAGAGTTGGCTCGTGCAGCAAAGTGAATGCAATGCTGGCTACAATGTATGTTTTGATGCTTCAGACAGTCCATATACTTGATTATTGAATGAGCGGTGCAGTTTCATGCATGTTGGCACTCTATGTTTCAACTTGGGAACATTGAATGAAGTGATGATGCAGAATTGTGCTTTTATTGCCTTGCAAAGGCTGCATTAAAGGTATGAGGGGCTGTCTGGTGGTTTGTTTGGGACAGGACATATGCGTAATCATGTGGGTTGGGTGAGCAATGCCATTGCAGCCCTAGTTGCATGATGCATCAACCTGCTGTGCATGTTTCATGTTATGCTTTCTGCGTGTTTGCTATGTTTTCTTATACAACAGCACGATCACCACAGCCACTACTGGTAGTGTTGCATGAGGTTGCATATTGCTGTCCCATGTCACACCGTCCCATGATTTGTTATTCATGCTGAATGTAACGCTTGCTTTTCTTGCTGACCTTGCTGAATGGCGTTCGGCTTTGACCAAACAATGTGTGCCGCATTTGACATCTCCAGTTGCATGCTGCTCTTGGCAATGGGAGGGAGCTCTCCAGTAGCGGAGCTGCAGAGAAGTGTGTTGATGTAGTTCGGTGAGATATG
>LWCB01000751.1:0-14102 GCA_001630525.1 Coelastrella sp. M60 | reverse complement strand
CGGTGCAAGCCTTGGGTCAGGCTTGTCACTGAAACCATAACCTAAAAGGTCTATGGCATATGTTCTGAACTTCTTGCCTAATGCTGGAGTGTTCTTGCGCCAGTGATCACTGCAAACATATGCAGCAATGCTTAGCAGTTGTCAATATAGCTGGACAAACACCAGCTGCCAGGTCACATCACAAACAAGCATTGATGGCAGCAATAGCATCCCGGCGGTACTCTGCATTTGATCTTCTGCACGAGCCAGATTCCCGTTCTGCCATGCTCCATGTCAGAGAAGCCAAACCAACGGGGGAACGCAGATGCAAATGCTACAGCACTTTGCTAGCACGCCCTAAGCCGTGATCACCACACGACGTATGCCATGCCTAGTGTTGCTGTGCTATGCTATTGCTGGTCACGACCATCCTGTTACCCACCAGTTTCCTCCAAAGCCATGGACAAGCACCACTGCTTCCCCTTCATCGCCGCTGCATTGATAACGAATTTTGTGCCCCTTCCAGTTCCAATATCTGCAACATACAGCAAAGGTCAAAAGAGTGGTTCTGTAATGGTCATGCATTGACCAGCTCTTGAGGATGAATACGGATGCCCATACCCTGAAAGCCGTAGCACAAGATTGCCCCCCCTGCAACACATGCTCACAGACCTACATGAGTTTTATATGTGACTGTGGTGCTGATTATGCTGCATTAAGCCTGTGGATGTCAGTAGGTTATACTGGCTAGTGGAGGTACTGCTGTGACTTGATGCATGTTGGCATGCCATGATGCATCAGAATGGTTAAGCCAGTGTCGTGCGCATCCATTGTACTAGCATGTATAGAACACTGAAAAGCATACTGTGCTGGCGTAGAAATGATACAGCTACGTTGTCTTGTATTACCACGTCAAAAGCAGTGACTCACCCTTCGTGCACCCCAGGCCTCACTTCCTTCAGCGCCGCAGCGTTGCACTTCACAGAGCTATGACAGCACGAATGCGCTAGCCTCTGGCTGCTGTGCAGCGCTGATCGCCAAGACCGCCCAACTTGTGGTCGAGTCACTTGGGCGTTTTGCGCCATATATAATACAAGGTCTACTGGTGCGTGGGATGCGGTAAATGTATACAGACTTACAGTTCGTAAAGATGACCGCGTGCAGTCTGCTTTGTGCACGTACAAGCACCAATGAGCAAGGCCAGGGGTCTGACGTGCCAAGACCCATTGTTGACCTTGACGAGGGTGTACCGTCCAAACATACAGCAACGAGCTTATCGAGCCATAATAATCAGCACAAGCAATTGAATCTTGCGTATTTACATCTTGTACACCGGGACATGAACTGGTGTGCATACACAGGCTGCCACCAGGACCACCATCTGCTGCTGGACTTTTTCCACTGCCATACAAATCCAGCCAGGTGGCCACACAGCATGCACATGGACATGTCACCAGATTCAAACAACACAAGTGAGGCAGACAGCACCTTCTGTAACCAACCTGGGCTGTACTGGATCAGGGCAATCCTTGACAGGTACCGTTGTGCTATAACCCGCCAGCCCGGGTGATCACCACACATGTTGTTCGTGTTACCTCTGACAAAAATTCAACATAACATACAAGACAGTGGCAACATACTGTGTTGCGATGTCGCTTGGACTGCTGATCATGCTCTCCTCATACACTCATAAGAGCCATGATTCCAAAGGGCCATGGCCAGGGACCTGAGCTGGTCCACTTGGGATAAGCATGTTGGGATAAGCATGTTGCGCTGGCAGGCACCGTGCATCAGCAATGCAACACAAGCAACCGAGCCTATCTGTGTCCAATGGCAAGATCACCTTTCCGCTGCTGCACAACAATTGGTACATGCAGCTACGACACAGTTCTTCATTGCCATACTCTGGTCAGTGAGGTACCAATGAGGTCAGTTGTTGTCATTGCCCAGTGCCCGCCTGTAAGTCCTGCACCTGCTTGATCTTTGCTTCTATACTGCTGAGTCTGTCCTGTGCATCAGCTGCTTGTGCCCGCACCTCAGCAATGTAATCAGCAGAGGCCTTTTCTACAAACTTGGGGTTGTTGAGGCGGCCCATGATGCCACCTAGCTCCTTCTCAACCTGCAGTGAAGTGAACACTGAAGTCAAAGATGCAAATGGCGAGCAAAAGGGCTTTACAGGTGCAATTCCGCTACAGCGCTGTCATGTGCTGCAAGGACTTGTTCTCTCCATTCACTGATCATTCAGCCTTTAGTTGACTTTGTATCATGAGCAGATACAGCAATGTTGTGGCTGTTGTTGGATAGCGCTGGTGTTAGATCATTTAACTCGCCTCTGTCACACACTCTCACAAAGTCCTACCTTTGTTTTCTGCTTTGCTAATCTTGCCAACTCCTTCTCTACATCAAATAGGCCGGCCAGAGGTAACAGCAGCTGCAGACCTTCATTCACCACTATGCTCACAGAACCACCTGGAGGAGCTGCTGCTGCTGCTTCTGCTGCACTGCCAACAAGTAACACTTTGCTGGGCTCTAACTTGGCCAACAAACAGATCACCGGCAGCTCCTGCTGCATCACTGATCTTAGCTCAGGATCAGACACAACCAGCACAGCAGCGACCTGTATGTACATGAGCAGAGCGCATACAAGAACCATAACAGCAGCATTGACAAATCTGTCTGCAAACATAGATTGCAGGCTGACGTCAAGCTGCCACAGGGTATACACCACAAAGCATGAACGATCGTGTGGTGCACTTTGGAGGCATGCACACAGGATCCTCAGCATTGCCCACATGCAGCTTTGATCTGGAGTTTCTGAGGCATGTGTCTGAACTCCCGCTGGCATGATCACTTGTGTCATGATCCCACAGGATGTAAAACTGCACTAGCATGATCTGCCCTACCTTTCTTGCTTGTTCCAGGCCATACTCTGTTCGTGCATTCCTCACCCCCCTTACAAGTTCCTTCAGAGACTCAAACTGACTCACAGCAGCAACATCCACTGCATCAGCAGCATGAGCCGGCCATGAAGCCTTCACAAGGGTGGGACCTTGATGCGGAAGAGCCTGCACATGGAAGAAAGGAAGAGGGGTCAGGCACATTGGACTGATGGCGATCACGACCAGAGGGGTGGTTATCGACCTATTTGTGCAACAGCAGTATGACCAGATGCAACTCCACACAAGGTCATCTCCACCTGCATCAATGGGAACTGCCACAAGTGGGACACTTGGCAGAACAACAGCACAACAGTGACCACCCTCAGCAGCAAAAGCTCAGGAACATCTATGGGTGCTCTCAATCATCCCCGTACCTGCCATAGTTCCTCTGTGATGTAAGGCATGAAAGGGTGTACCAGCCTCAACAGCCGGTCAAACACATACACCAGCACAGCCCGAGTCACAGCAGCACCTGAGGGGTCACTGCTGACAGCAGCACCACCAACATCAGGTTCATCACAGCTGCTGTTGCTGCTCAGGTTGGCGCTGTACAGACGGGCCTTGGAGGCTTCAACATACCTATGAGGACATCAAGCACGACCCTGAGCTTAGAATGCTTAGAAACCAAGAGAAAAGCAAGCATTGACCCAGCAGCTGGCGCAAGGTTGGTGCAAAGTCAGGTGACTTACAACATGAAAATGATATCCTCACCACAGATGCCATGGCAGCATACTACCTCAGCTCATGTAGGAGGTCAGCAGTTTTTCATTGACACCACTTACCAGTCAGCAAATTCCCCCCAGGCCCAGCTGTACAAGACCTGGCCCGCCTCATTGAAGTCAAACCTCTCCTGACACTCTGTCACCTGGTCTATCAACTGCACGGCAGTAGATACACACCACAAGCAGACAGAACTATGATGGGAGGCAGGACTCAGTCAGCTGCTTGCTGACAATTGCACCATCACAGGAGATGAGAGTCTCTTGATGGCTTGAGGAACAGGCAACCAAAAGGAGCAGAAACAGACTGCCAGATAACACCCAGGATGCAGCAATGCTATCAATCAGCCTTATGAGCGCGAAAGACCTGCACAATCATCCCTTGCAGGTACGCTGCGGGTTGTGAGCCCCCACCTGGTGCAAGCTGCTGACGATCCACCGGTCACTGAGTGAGAGGTTTTCCCAGCTACCACTACTACTGTAATCTGCTGTTGCCAATTGCTCCCGTTCAGCATCTGATACGCCTTCCAATTGGAACAAGATGAACTTCCCAGCATTCCAGAGTTTGTTTGTGAAGTTCCTGTTTGAGTTCACTCTATCAAGTGAAAGGTTGAGATCTTGACCGGCAGTGGTGCCTGAGGAAGACAAAAGGTCAGTGTACCAGTGAAAACGACGATGTCAGCCGATACAACAGCAGTACTGGACACTATCTCCAGTACAACTGGCAAGCACTACCTCCTTATCGGCCTTGTGTCTGTGGTATTGCAATGATGTTGAAATCATGCGTGGCAAAGCAGCTGCTTGTGTGCTCTACACCTCGTCTCAAGTTACTCAACCTGGCACAGCATTAGAGCACACAAATCAAACAATGTCAAACCTTCAGGACAACATGCCAGCATACACGGCAGGAGCAATCTCTCTCGCAAGCACAGCTATACCGTGGCAACCACAAGCATAGGTCGCTGCAACCCCCTCCTACCTGTTGCCATGGTAAACCTCAATGCATCAGTACCATACTTTGCCACCACCTCCAAGGGGTCAATCACATTCCCCAGTGATTTGCTCATCTTGCGGCCCTTGTCATCTCTGACCAACCCGTGAAGATACACTGTGTGGAAGGGTGACTGGCCCGTCAGTGCTATCCCCATCATGATCATGCGGGCCACCCAGAAGAACAGAATGTCGTGACCGGTCTCAAGAACCTGCACAGCAGGTGAGACACACACCAGCTTGCTCACATAAACCTGCTTCACACAGCACTAGATACTGAAGCCTTGTGACAAGCATAAGCCGAGGACGGCAGGGACAAACATGGAGATGCACGGTGCTGCTCAGCACTCCAGAAATAACATAGCAATGATCTCATTGTTCGATTCATCAGGATCTGTTAACAATGAACCCCTAACACCTCAAGTACATGAAGCTTCACCACAATGTTAGCCCCGGCATGCAAACAACAAGGTATGCCCTCCTGGGTTTAGGGTTGTACAGGGCTGTACACCCCTGCTACCACATACACACCTGCGTGGGGTAGAATGTCTTGAGATCCTGAGCTTGTTCATTTGGCCATCCCAACGTACTGAATGGCCACAGTCCACTACTGAACCAGGTGTCCAACACATCTGGTTCCTGAACCAACACCAGACCTTCACCCCACTGACCAGCAGCCTTGGCAGCAGCCTCAGTGGCATTGCGAGCAACTACATACCTGCAGCAGTAGTGGGAGGATGGTGGTGGTGGCAAGGTAATGTGGGCTTGAGAGCATGCAGGTATCGCCAGGATACCAAAATACAGCAATCGCCACATCTTGAGCAGCAAACACAACCCATGTGTGAGAGGCAGCAGGTAAGCCTTGGTGCCAGAGAGATTGAGATAATTTAAGAAATGTGTAGGTCGCGAGCCAGGACTCTGCTCATGACGACCACCAGTGCTGAGACAGCTCACCGGTCACTGCGGCCTTCCTCTGCTGCCTCTGCTGCCTCCTGACTGTCATGTACATACCACACAGGAATGCGGTGGCCCCACCACAACTGACGACTTACACACCAATCCTGTGACAGAGTGACAGCCAGTATGATCTTTGCAATTGATGGGCTGCAGCACCTCATCATAACCTCTCAGACCAACCACCTTGTGACATAGAAATCACAGACACAAAGCCCCTTGCTGACCTGAACAGACTGAACGAAGCGATATGATATCCTATGATGTAGCAATGCAGCAAAAAAGCTGCAGCCGTGCAAGCCTTGTCATGGTTGCAAAGGGATGGAACAAGATGATACATGTCATCCAGCTACCTTGATATTCTCCAACCACATATTATATATCTTCTCAAACCTCTCTGGCATGATCTTGATGTCACCATTTGCTACTGCTGCTAGTGCTGGTGCTGCTAGAGGCTCCATCTTCACAAACCACTGTTCTGACACCAGAGGCTCAACCACCTCACCGCCACGCTGAGAGCGGGGGACACTGCAACAGCAACAGGAGGAGTAGGAGCAATTGAGAGTGGAACGAATCAACAACATTCTTGTCAAAAAAAAAACCTTGGGAAAATTACAACTATGTAACACACACAATCAGCACATGGCATGTTGTGAGTGACAAAAGTGTTGTAAGCCGCTCTGACCCAGTCTGCCAAGGACTACTGATTGGGAGAAGACATCAAGGCTATACAGCATCACTGATGCATCAAAGTCAGGACTCACCGAGTAGTGTAGTTTTCCTTCTTGATGACAAGTCCTGCTGCTTCCATGTCTGACCACAACTTCTGACGAGCAGCAAACCTATCCATACCAGCGTACGCCCCCGCTGCTACATTGAGTGAGCCATCTTTGTTCATGATGTTGATGGTCTCAAGACCCACACGTTTGCCAATCTCATAATCATTGGGATCATGACCTGCATGAGTGATATTGCAGGAGTAGCAAATCAGCAGGAGCACACCAACATCCCTTACGCACGTCACTGCAACACATAGCAGCACCAACCACAACCCACAAACTTGCGCCCTGCAGGGAGCAATAGCAGGAGGAGAGGGGAACCCAATGACATGCATGTACCTCAATCAGTGCAGGATACTGCCTGTTGATGTGATTTGATTGCTGGAGACTTGCAGGAGTCCCACCTGGTGTAATTTTCAAGGCCCCTGTACCAAACTCCATGTCAACATAGTCATCGGCAATGACAGGGATTCTCCTGCCACCTGACATGGGCACTGTCACTTGGCGGCCCACAAAAGCCTTGTACCGCTCATCTGCCGGGTTGACTGCCACTGCTGTATCACCCAGTATGGTCTCCGGCCGTGTTGTGGCAACTGGCAGATACTCGCCTGTGTCACTGTCAGCTAGAGGGTACCTGATTGCATCAGCAGCAGGATGAGCAACAGAAATGGTCTCTGTCATCAGTAACATGTATGCTGCTGCTTGTCATGTGGCTGCTGCAAGATGGACACCATCGACCCACAAGCAACAATAGCCCTTATGCTGTTTGTACACTCTCAGGAACCTAAGCTGCGTAAGAGCAAGACAATGTTCCAGCAGTATGCGGACAAGAAGAGAAAATTTTCTTCGTCATGCTTCACTCTATCAACTACATTGAGTGCGTCTTCAGAAATTACACCCTGCACCCAGTCCTGATGATGGCCAGCAGATGCTGTACCACCCATCACTGACCAGTTTGGGTCCTGCAGCTAATAGACCTGTCAAGTGTTCACCATGCCTGTCAAGACAACACATCTGTTTACCGCTTACTTGAAGAAGTACAGGAAGCCTGGTTCTTCTGAGTACTCCACCTCCAAGTCACTCACAGCAGTGCCCAGTCTGGGTGACCAGTTCACCATATATGCACCACGATACACCAGACCTGCAGGATAGCAGCAAGTTGCAGGAAGTCTGTTCCTGACACATTTGGTAGTTAACTGCATCGGATGCTCATATGGCTATAGGCATACAATTTCCGACATGTAATCCTGCAAGGATGGCGGGAGATAGAAGGTTGTAAGGGTCAATACGGCGGTCCCCACCTTGATCTGCCAACCTCACAAATGCCTCTGCCACCGCCTCACTAGGTCCTTGATCCAAAGTAAATCTCTCTCTGCTCCAGTCACAGCTGGCACCTAGCCTACGTAGCTGATTTGTGATGAACCCGCCATACTCCTCTTTCCACTGCCACACGCGGGCTTCAAAGGCATCACGCCCCAGCTGCTTTCTGCTGCCCCCCTCAGCCTCAAGCTGCTTCTCAACAACATTCTGAGTGGCGATGCCGGCATGGTCAGTGCCTGGAAGCCAAAGGGTCTTCTTGCCAGCCATGCGGGCATACCTGCATCACAAAATTGCACCTACCCTTGATAAGCTTCAACAGACTGCTGTTTGCTGGGTGACGGGCAACTCAACACTATAAGCCTGTGGCAATATCGGCTGTCCTGCTTAGACGTGCACAGCCACAATCAGCTTTGATCCAGTGATCGGACACCTAACTCACATGGCGGCAACACTGTCCACTGTAAAACCAGCCCTGATAGCCCCCAGGCTAGGGGTTCACTACACCCAAGTAAGCCTGCACTGGCATGCTGTGCGCATGACAGCAGCAATAAAACTGTTTTGGGGCGTGTAAGCAGTTGAGTGCACAGGCTCTTAAAGGGTTAACCCGCACACTCACCTGGCCATGACATCCTGCAGTGTGACAAACATGGCGTGTCCCATGTGCAGCTTGCCTGTCACGTTTGGGGGAGGCATTGGCAGTGTGAAGTTGGGGCCAGTGGCTGCAGGATCAGGGGTGAAGAAACCACTTTGCTCCCACCTGCAGTGACAGAAACAACACCACGGGAGGGCTGAGACCAACACCTACAGCATGATGCTGATGTATACAAGTGATTCAAGGGAATACTAGTGACTCGGGGCAACGCTGTTGGCATACACATGGCGCAAGCCTACTGAAACTTGCTGCTTGATTGAGATCACTCGGTTGTTGCTGTCAGCCTATTGCAAAGAGAACAGAGGCTCAGTGAAGACTTGGTTTAACTGCATATGATATTGCCAGAAGAAGCAAGCTGATCAGCAAGAACTAGTCTGGTTGGAACTTGAAACCTGTTGCCGCTGTTCAGTGGACGACACCAACTGCTTGCAGGCAAGACCTTAGGTGCCTGCCCACTGTGGTCATCATGTGTTCCTGCAGTTGTCATGAGCGTTGCAGGTGCTGCTACAACTTACCATCTGTATATCTGCTGCTCTCTTTCAGCTGGATCAAAGTTCTTTGGCAGCTCACTGCTGAAACCTGCTGCCACGATGGTGCCAGTGTCGCTGCTGGGGACTGAGGCAGCTTCAGAAGCTGCAATGGTGTCTGCAGAACATGAAACACATCTAGAAAGGGAGGCGACTACAACACAGTGTGTTATGGCATGCAATTGTACCTAGTTGATGCTTGGTCACAGTGAAGTCTAATTGTGGGATAGCCACTCTTTGTGTTAGATGAGTAGAAGTAAAGGAGACCTTCAGCTTGAGCCCTCGATGCGAGCGTTTGCAAGGACTTGCAAGCCTCCCTTGTTGCATTATATGTGCAAGTTGCTGACATCAACTATTCTGTGGCTCATGATGCTTTTAGCAAATGGTTCCAGGCACCTAAAGTGCAATCCAATCCTGCACAACTTCTTTGCGGTATCGTGCAAGCTCTTTCGCCCCTGCAACTCTGCACAGGGATGCAAAGTAGGTGTCGCTCACCCTGTACTGCTGCTGCTGCTGCTGGGTTGGCTAGCCGGCTGTGCCACCTGCTGCTTTGCTGATGAAGCCGAAGGGGGCTGGTTGCATTGGTACTAGTAACCACAGTTCTGGCTACTCCACCATACACCCCCTGAGCGGAGCAAACTGTCAATTTCTTGCTGGCCATGGGCCGCATGCTGATTGACCTTCTGAGATGCATCCTGGCACCGGAATTGCAACAGGTTCTAGAGTGAACGAATTGCCAAGCCCTGATAGTTGAATGCAAGTGCTCAATTATAGGCATGTGACATCGCAACAGCCCTCTGCAGGCTGCCCTGGACCGTGCAAATCCCGTGACCTGCAGCCGGTGACCATGTAGGTAGCAGAATTGCCAACCATTACAATGGTTGCAACACGCAAGGCACCATGGATTGTTGAGCTGGCATTGATGACGGGTTTGCAGGTTGGTGTTATGTGTTACGCCGAGTACAGGCGCGCAGTGACCAGGGAACACTTTCACTGCAAGCTCGCGATAGACCAGGTCGCATGCTTGATTACAATCAAGTGTTTGTACTTGGAAGTGGTGTTTACGCTGATCCAAACCACTGAGTGCAATGTTGCGAACTCTGCTGCCTAGCCTACTACACAGATGCGTTGCTGGCGTCCCTACGCAAGAGTTAGTAGCTTCCAGTTCAGCCGCTAGTCTTCAGGGTGCAGCCAGCTTGGTGTCGCAGTGGGGACGGATCCGCTCAGCACTACACACAACTGTTGGTACACAACATGGCCATAGCAGTGACGATGAGGACGCTGAGACGTAAGTGCATGCTCACTATGCAATCAAAGCATGTATATGTGCAGAATTATGCGCGGAGGTCTGCAGTAATTTGTCACATCGCTTCGTTCGGCGCTGTGCTGTCCTTCACCCCTGCAGCATATCAGTGACATTTGTACAAGAGAAGGATGGCAAGGAGATAACTGTAGCAGCGCCAATTGGGAAGCATCTACTAGAAGTGGCGCATGATAACGACATTGAGTTAGAGGGTAAGCAGCTGCTAGGTCGCAACAATGGCTGATTGAGCATTCACAACCTACATGGTGCTGATAGCTGCCAATCATAACAGCTCCATGCAGCAACTGCTTTCTTTGTGTGGCAACTACTGTCAATGTTTCTGTGCAGGTGCCTGTGAGGCATCACTAGCATGCTCCACCTGTCATGTAGTGGTAGAGGTGAGCGAATATATCTAGAGTCTCAACAGACTGTACTGCCTGACCTTCCAGATCAACCCATGCTGATGCACCTGCACTCTACTTTGACAAGCGCACAACACGTGGTGGACACAACAGCAGCAAATCCTGACGTGCCAAGTGCACTTAGTTGGCAGTCATCAAGTTCATATTCAAAGCAGTCCAACCAGTGAATCTATGGGCTGTGCAGTCTTGCTAGCTCATGCTGTTTTCACACAGTGTGCATTGCTGCAGGAAATTGATGGGTTTGCAGAATTTCAGCAACTCCACTTTCGTCTGCACATCTTGTCAACTGGGTCACTCATGCTGATGGCTTTGCTTGCAGGATGAGGACTACTTTCACAAGATTCCAGAACCTACAGAGGACGAACTTGATATGTTGGACCTTGCGTTTGGGCTGACTGAAACGTGAGAACCAGCAGCACTGAAGATACATTCTTACATTCTATATGCATGTTGTGCAAAAGCTGCAAGCAAGGAGCTATTTTCCAAGTTTATGTTGTCACTGGCACATGGGGCAATACTCACCTTGGCTCCTTCTATCAGGTTTTACAGTCATGTTGTGGATATCAGAAACGCCATCATCACATCTGACGAGTTCGTAGCTAGCTTAGCTTTGAATCTGTTTCTTGCAGCTGGGTGCACCCAGGGAACCTGATGTAGTGATTCGCCAGAGATGAGTGGTTGCAAACACTCCCAGTAACACGCAAGGGCCTCTTTAACAGCATATCCATTCTCAAGGTCTCTCTCTGACCCCTGAAGTTCTTCCTGCACTGGTAATTTAACTGCTTGCAGGTCTAGGCTTGGTTGTCAGGTGATCGCCTCCAAGGACCTTGACGGGTTGAGAGTGCGGATACCAGCAGCAACAAGGAATTTCTATGTGAGTGAAGAAGATCAGCAAAAGAAGTAGAGCAGCAGCACTCGCACTTCAGCAGCAGCAGTAGGTTGCAGACCTTGTGAGCAGATTGTTACAGCAGCAGCAGCAGCAGCGACGGGTAGCAGAGTGCAGCAGGGTTAGCTCAACCCAGTCAGCGCCTGCAGTACACCTTGTCTTTGTCTGTACGTTGCCAGCAGATGCAGCATCACACTGACAGATCAGCCGTACCATCCAGCGCGATCCAACATGCAGCAACTGCTGCTTTTTGATTAGCTCATACGTCCTGCATTCTTTGTTGTACTCATCATAAGCTCAATCAACAGCAGAAAATCATTCAGTAGTACTGTAGTCCTGGAACCAAAGTCGATCAACAGTAGTAATGAACAGTAGCCCAGGAAGGTTGAGGTAAATAGATCAGTCACAGGCCAGTCATTTTGTGGAGCTCCTCCTTGACCATAGTTTGTTACATAAAACACTTTCCATAGTTTGTTTTCAAAAGCTGTCAGTATGGTCTGAAGGTTGATGTGCACACATTTCATGGAGTTGCATTTGGCAGAGTCAGGTGCATGCTGTCACCATCTAGCAGCAGCAGTTGCTGACACACACACACCACTGCAACATGTGGTTGCCGCTGTCTTGCTGCTGGTGCAGGTGGATGGTCATGTACCGAAGCCTCATTGAAGCCTCATTGATTGGTGCTGGTCACTGCTTGTGGTGGTGCTCAAGTGATGATGCAATTACTACTGCTTGGAGCAAGCCGGGTGCTCAGCAACATGTATCTAAGTCTTGTTCTTGCACTGGGCCTTTGCAATTCGAATTTGCCTGCTTGTGCTTATGATATGAGTGGGGGATGTTGGCTTGTAACAGTTCTGTCACGCAAAGTTGCAAATGGTACAAGGAATGCTCGGATGTAATTGCATGACAGTGTGTCACTAAGAGATCTTGTATTTGACGATGGCACATTGCAGCAACCTGCTGTGCATGTCTAAATCGTGCTTTCTGTGTGCTTTTCTATGTTTCTTATACATTGCAACCAGAGCAGCGATCACCGACACAATCAGGGTCCCGATCATGCGGCCAGTACTGACTTGACTCAAGTGTGGCACGGATTTTGTTCAGCACTGCAGACCAGTGGTCAACCACAAGGCTGTGAAGCAAAAGCCCGCCATCAGGCTGTCACTAGGTAGCTGTGCCCCAGTAGACACCTAGACACTCGCACGCTTGCTGCACATGTGCAATTACACAATCGCCTGCTGTCTGTGAGGGTGGCGGCCCCTTAGGAGCAGCAGTTGCTTGTTTTATCAGCCAGCATTGCATTCACTTTGCTGCATGAGCCAAACTTCTTTCGCACAGACATTGCGATTACATCCTATGAGACCTTGGAGTAGCTACTATGGGCACATTAACGCATCAAAATTGACTTCTGCATAACAGCTGCAGAGCGCTCAGACAGCAGTCTCCTTGCCTGCCTTCATCAACACTTTGCCTGCGATGCTATGAAGAGAGTTCACACACTGCAGAGGCAGCTGCATCTACTCTAAAGTATAATTATGAATATTGTAGTAGTCACGGTGCCAACAGGCCCTTGGGGTCAAACCCCAGGCTAGCCAAGCCAGCCACAACACACAAAACACCAAACTCCTTTAGCATGAAAAGCCATAAAGCACAGAACACTCAAAAGCATGAGGGAACACAGCTCAAGGTCAGCACAACATATCAAGAGTACAGTCTCATTAGTCTCCAATCACAAGCAGCAGCCTGCAGTAAGTTGGTTCCAAAGCAGTGCATGAACCCTTCAATGGTTCCCCTTGTGTAGAGCTGGTGTAGGCAATGACTGCAGCGCTACACAAGACAGGAATCGTCAAGGGTTCATGCACCGTTTCCGGATGCGTATTCATGGCACTATGAACATGAACAAATCCAGATCTTGCAGGGGTGCAGGATCCACAGATGCCTTGCTGAAATGAGGCGATCCTTGCAGCAGGGCAGTGCCCAGGCATACAATGAGCATGGTTATTTATTCACCACACACGCAGCAGAAACAGTTGAGATAGATCGCATGTAGGCACTGCTGCAAGTGCAATGCTACTGGCAACATATCAGGCCACACTGTCAAGCATGCAAGAACATGACCTATGCAGAGGAAACCCTTGGACCAGCCCTGCTGTAACATGTAAACATAAGCCAAGTGAACTGGTAACTCATTGGCTGCCGTTGGCAGACGACACGTCCCACCATACTCTCAGGTGGCACTTAGAAAACAATTTGTAACCAGCCCTGGATCATAACCACGAGAAGCATCAAAGAACAAAGGAGGCCCTAAGCACACAACTGTACACAACTCAAAACACACCTGGTCAATAAAGCACATATGTCTATCAACTACACCAAAACATTACAACAATACAACAACCAAAAGGAATGTACAGATCTGTCACCCAGGCAGATTGCAATACGCATGACTGACACGCCATGATGACAACCGACGGACCCATCAGCTCATGAGCTTCCGGCCGTTCTGCGGCCTCCGCAAGGCTTGCGAGTCTCGCCCTTTGGCCCACTCCCTAGATACCTGCCCTGGCCTTGTCACCTTGACATCCACACAGTTTTCTGTTTTGTGATGGAGCTTGTGTGCTTGTCTGTGTCT
>LWCB01000749.1:0-14150 GCA_001630525.1 Coelastrella sp. M60 | reverse complement strand
CCTCTGCCTGGATCTACCCACCCTAGCTCTGCTGATAGGTTACAGCAACAAAATAACCTGCACACGCGAGTATGGTTGAGTCTTCTGATGTTGCCATGCTGCGCATACAGGTGCATACTGTTGCTGCAATTTTTTGTGGCCGCCCACTCTACAATAGCATGGTGTTGCACTTGAACCTACTGCCAACACCAGCAATGCGCCCACTCAGTCTTCTTCACCCAACCATGTGCAACTTGAAACCAATACTCTAGAAGTTCATGTACCAAGACCGCCACATGCAATCTTTCTGTCTTGAGGACTTGCCCTCATACATAGCAGTAGCAGCTAGGTGTTGGCTCCTGGGGTCTTATATAGTCTTCATCTTACTTGTTGGCCCACAGCCCTCAGCATCACCAGCAGCACAGCTCATGTGTTCACCAGGATGTCAAGATTGATCACAACCACAACAGGTTCCACTGCAGTGGCTTGTGCAAGTGAAATCAAAATGTGTGGTGGTGCAGGTGGTCTTGCCAACCTTACAGCCAAGGGACACGTGCAGCAGCAGCTGCCGCAGTCACCGCAACGTGAGCCCAAACCAGCGAGCAGCTTGCAGACAGGCAGCAGCAACATCAACAGCAGCAGTCTCAGCATGAACAACAGCAGCCTCAGCAGTCACGGTGGTTATCTGGAGTTGGAACCTGAGCGCTGGCAGTCGCTGGTTGAGGAAGGGCCTTCCAAGGCAGTGGACGCGTTAGCTTTGCTACCATCCTCCTTCTTGAGCTACAGTGGCCACATCTTGTCGGCGTCCTCAAGCTCTGTGGTAGTCAAGGTACGACAGGGAATGGTCCAGATGAGAGGTGGTGCCTTGGAGCCAACACAGTGGTATGTTGATAGCCCGGGTGTCTCTGTAGTGTCATGGTGTTGCATTGCGTGCACTCCAGTGATTTGCAGCACATACCAGAGTTGATCAGAATTGCAAGTCTCCTGAGTCTGATGATATGATGACAAGTTGGGACTGACATAGTACTGTCGTACAAGGTACATGCTCCACCACAGGTCTCTGCTTCCTTATGTATAACGATATTGTGATAAATGTTAACCGCCAAGTATATTTTTGGCTGCAGGGTACAGTGTGTGGTCGGGCAGCTGCCGTGAAAATCTACACGCTTGAGGATGATGCCATTGATCGATTTACCAGAGAGGTGTCTGCCTATTTGGCCCTGAGGCAGTATCCTTGCATCGTGCCATTGCTGGCTGTGGGGCTGATCCCTCACTCTTTTAGGCCAGTGATAGCGCTCGCTGAGGGCCAGCCGCTGTCAGAGCTCTCAGAGCTGCTGCCTAGGCACATCACAGAGGCAAAGGAGGCCCTACAGCAGCTGCACCAGGCTGGCTGGTCCCATGGTGATGTCAGTGCAGACAACTTCCTGTTGTATGACCAGCGGGTTGTGTTGTGCGACCTGGAAACTTGTGCGCCGCTCACAGAAGCAGGCCAGCAGCAAGACCTAGACGATTTGCAGTGTATGCTGGATTCAGACGGATAGAATGAAGCAGCTGTGGCACCCAAGCTGGAGGTATACCAGGCAGCCAACACTTTATGGAGACTACATTGGTGCAGGTGAGCAACTTTGCATTGCTGTGGGATAGCTGCACTGCCTTGGATTGGATAGTGGCTTGTTGGCTGGCATGATAGTGGGAGGTTGATAGGGTTCAGTGAGCAGTATTGCTGGGCACCAGGCAGGGTATGCATGAATGGAATCCGGAACCATGTCTTGGAGGGGGCTGAGAAAGTGCTGCAAACATTTAGGTGGTTGCAGTGCATTGTTCTGCAAGCTTGGCATCACAACTGTGGACAGACTGTGCTGCTGCTGCAATTGCAAATGGGTCTGTTGGGACTTGCGCTGCTTGGATCTACCTGTTAAATCTGTTAGCTGTTGTGCTTGCTAACAGTTGCTAAGATGTTTTTGGCATGCTGGTCCCTTGTACTAATCATGTGTTTGCATTTCTGATGTTGCTTCGGGCTGCCAGCAGGTGCAATTGCTTACCAGGTCCTGCTAACCCTTTCACAAGCGACGGCATCAGGATCAGCCAACCGTTGGCCTTGTTGGCAGCTGCTGCTGGGCTGCTAAACATGTTCCAGAAGGTGCAACACAGGGTGACAGTGCTGAGCTCATAGCCTGTGCGACAATACACCTTGTGTGAGTGTTCTGGTGCTGTAAAAATGCAGGCTATCTGGGGGAGGTGCCTCGACACAGCTGCAGCAGCACTTCTCGCAGCATGCCATCCTTGACACTACTCAGGATTTCATGACGCCTTGGAATGACCCCTGAGCAAGAGGAGCGGCAATAGCAGCAGCAGCAGCAGCATGTATGGGTGGGTGGGTGCGGCAGCAGCATCAGCAGCAATCACAGGACTCAGCTTGCTTGGAGGAGCAGCAGCTAACAAACCTTTTCAGCAGCAGCCAGAGACTGCAGCAGGGCAACAGCAAGAGCAGCAGCAGCGGCAGAGTTTTGAGGGCTTGATTTCAGGAGTTTTGCCGCAACTTGGGGCTCTTGATGAACTTCACTCTCAATGACACGGCTGTGGCAGTGCATTTTATGCGTATAACAGCTGAGCAGCTGGTCTAGGCATCTCATACAATGCTGCTAGAGGCTAACTGTTTTGTAACATGCTACTTGCGCTACGTGTACCCGCTTTTTTTGTTGAGAGCGGCTTTCAGGGAGCAGCAATTGCCTACTAGCAAATGTCAGCATCGCATCCACTGTGTCGCACCAACCATCTTCCCTCTCACTCCCCAGATACCAGTGCACTGTGACACGGTCACTGGCCTAGTCGGATCAGCAAGCAATCTGGTGATATTCAAAGCGTCCTCGTGCAACATAGAGGGGTGCATTGAATCGCATATGTATGATGAATTGTGATAAGATCATGGTAAGAGGCCTCATTGACTGCTTGGCACTGAGTTTGACAGGTATTGGCCTTCTGTCATCTGTCACTGGTAGTTGAAGTCATCATGCAATGGCATGATTAGAGTGACGTTACCGTCCTGGTGACACAGTCCGAAACTTTTATTGCATTTCTAGCAGCTGCAAAGTTGCCCTGAGGCTAGTATTCTGTGGATCGTCGACAAGAATTATGTTGATGTCAGCCCAGGAGTGATGATCGCGCGCAGTGGGAGGGCCACGTGGCTTTTGCTGATCATTACAATACTAATTACATCTGATGGTCACGTTGAAGGCGTTCAGAAGCCAAGCGCTGCCTACGCTCCCCTCTTCAGTGAGTCGAGAGCTGCAGTGACCACGAGCAGATCTACTCTATCAAGCAGCATCGTCATCATTTCATAGCCATTTTTAATGTAGCAAACCATATGTCCAGTCAGCCTACGCTAATGACCTTTATGCAGAGACCCTTCTGTTCTTCATACGCACTACGTGCTTCCCCTGTCTCTCCTTTTGAAGCACGGTTTACAATCTATCTACTACAAGAAGGTGTTCTTGTGTATGTGTGTGCAGCGGGTGTGATCAAGCTAGCTGATGTCCCAGCATATGCTTCCCCAGGGGCTCCTGCTGTCATCAGCCCATATGGCAGGAAACGCCGTCTGTACAATTTCCCGCCAGCACCTGAACTCTCTTCAGGAGTACTAGAACGTGTCAGCGACCTGCAAACCAGCCAGGACACGGGACGCAGGCTACAGCAGCACGATACTCCACACCATGCTACCATCCATGGTGCCAACAGATTTGACCTGCAGAGCCAGAGCAATGAAGCAGCAGTCCGGCAGCGACGGGCTATGCGCAGAGCAAATAACAAAAGGCGCAGTTTGCAGGGTCAGCTGGACGCTGAATCAGCAGAAGGCGCAAAACCCGCAAGGCCTTCAGGCTGGTCAGGGCTTTGGTGGGCCGAGGCCGGTGGTGTAGGTCTTGCAGCAGGTCCAGGACATCTGCTGCATGCTGTCAGTACAGTACTTGCGGTCTACACCGTGGATCCTGTGACAGGCAGCAAACAGGCGTCAAAGATCTTTGCGCTGCAGGATTTCTTTGCACCGGTTGGAGCTGCTAATTGCAGGTGGGCATAAGTTTGAAACAACTACTTCATAATATACCAATATAACACAGTTATTTAGTATATACGGGAGATGCCTGCAGCTGCAAGAAGGAACACACACATGTGGATCTGATATCTCGCGACCTGTTGTGGAGCTGCATATGCTAGACCATGCAACGGTAAGATTGCATGTGGTTCTGCATTGAAACCTGCAGCAGAGTGCCTTTACATCTTCCGGTGATATACTCCAAAACCGTGCAATAGTTATACACAATGAGGCAGTTGTCACACACTTGCTCCGTTTCTACTTTTTTGCAGGGAAGGCGTTTATGATGCTCTGCCCCTGTATGACAAACACGCCAAGCGTTACCTAGTTGCAGCAACCTGCAGTGGCAAGGGCTCAGTACTATTAGCAGCATCAGCAACATCTGATCCAACTGGCACCTGGTTTCTGTTTAATCTGGTTGCTGATGCTGCTGATACTGGTATGGCGTGTAATGAGCCTGTGGTCGAGACAGCACTCGCTGAGGGATTGAGAGTGACATACAATTCAGATGGAGTGTTTGTGTCTCTGTAAGTTGATCAAAACATGTTTTATGATGTTTTGTTAGCAGAGCTTATCTGCTTGTCTCATGTGATCCTGCAAAGCTTGCTGTCTACTGTATAGTACTTGCATGCTATACTGTATGAGCATGGGGCTGAAACAAGAATGAAAACCACCAAACTTGAACATCTCTAATGCTGTTGGTGAGAACTTATGGCTTTCTTTGCCTCCTTGCAGATTCAACTATTGTCCCAGCAATCCAGCCACCTCAGGTGCAGCAATCTTAGCACTACCTAAGCACAAGGTGTATCAAGGAGCTCCGAACTTTGTGTATGGTGTCTTCACAGCAGATCAGATAGCAGCAGCACTGCAAAGCCATGTTACCTCTCAGGTATGCCCTCACTGTATCATAATGATATGTTTGCTATTGTAATAGTTGTTATGATCGCCCTGTGTTCTGCACAGCATTGTGCGTTGTTATTTATGTTAAGTCTTGTCAGACTGACAGTGTTGTCTCTCTACCAGAAATGTACACTGCATTCTGACTTAGATCTGCAGCCTGAGGTGAAGCTCACTACTCTCACTCGCAGACCTACTATGTATGAACTTGAGTATGAATTCAAACTATAAGGAAGGTGAAGGGTTTGGAGTGTTTTTATTGATATTGTGTCTGCAGGACCCAAGCCACTCAGAAGCAGCAGCAGTGAACCGTAACAGCATCAAGCAGTGTCAACCAGCACCGCCGCAGACTGCTGCTGATGCTGATGCCGGGGCTGCATTCTTTGTTTGTGACGTGAGTGACATGCAGAGGTCAACATGAAAAATAAAAGCATTGCTGCTGATGCAAGCTACATCAGCCACCATCGATATGCAGATTCTGCAATCTGTCAAATCAAAACAAATATTTCTGTCCAGCATCCGGAATTGCATCAAGACAGGGTTATCCAGATGCTTGGGCAATATCTCGTCATGTGACTGGGCAAGGAAACACCAATACGGTATTGGTGAGCAGCAATCGTGCAGCGCTATCATGTAGCGCCTGTTTTGCGAGCACGCGTGCTAGTACATCCTGTTTTTGTTGTTTACATGCTGCAGCACATCGGCCCCGACGCTGGAGTCCCCCGGACGGCCTTCGCGCTCATCGCCATCGTCAACACCGGAGCGTTATGGCAGTACGTCGGCATGCGGGAGACTTCTCCGACGTGCTTCTTGACGGCGGCCTACGTCGATCGGGGTTTGCACGCGCCGTTGAGCTCCAGAGTGATGCTGCAGCAGCCGGAGGGCGGCAGTGCGTTGCATGCCGGCGGAACGACTCCGGCGGGATTCTGGAGTGGATCGGTGAGCGGCTTGGTGGCCTGATGGGCATACTGCTGCTGCTCCTTCTGCGGTGTATTGTTCAGTGTGACGTACCTTTGAAAGTGCTTCGATTTATGCTGAAATCAAAAGCAGCATTCAAATTCTTCTTACAATGTATTTACAAGGCCTGATAGATGGATATCATGATCATCAAGCGCATCTATGGCATGCATGTACTTCAACAAGGTCTGTTCTGCTTAATGACGTTGTAATCTGCAAGAAATCTGACAAAGGTTGAATGACTCGTCGACTTTTCACGCACCAACGCCGTCTCAAGTGGTTTGCAAATATGCATTCTGTCCTCTTCCTGCAGGCTGCGTATTCATCTGGCAAGGTGTTCACTGTTGATCGGCTGGACCTCACAAACATGGCTACTGCTGCTGCTGCTGCCACTCCTGTCACCATGCCGTCACTTATGTGGACTGAACTTGATGTCAAGGTGTGTGTCGCTGTTCAAGGGAGCAATGAACGGACCGGATCACAAGCTTTCTATCCACAAGATACTCAACATATCGTTCAGCAGATCATTCTGAATCTTGTTGCATTCAGCTATTGAGGCACTGCCTCTGAACATTGTAGTAAACTGCTGACCCAAATCAAACACTGTCATGTCCCTTATTTAGCGATATTTTGTAATTCGCTATCATGGTGAGAACAGCACTGTTGTCTAATGTTCAAACTGAATATGTAGTCCCAGAACTATTGAAAGATTGAAAGGGCATGAGCAACCCATGATTGCAAGGTGAATGGCAACATTTGTGTCAGGTCCTAATACGCCTTGGATCTGGTGCTGTTCATAACTGGTGTGTTACTTCAGGTGTTACTAACAGGTGCTGGTGACTGTACATCTACCAAGGCCTGGGGGTCAAGGTGGAACTGGAACAGAGATTGGTCGGTTGATTGGGGTAAGGAGTTTGATTTGGAGTGGGAAGAGAATAAACAAGAAGCGGAAGCAATACAACAGCAGATACAAGAGCTAGAGGCAGCAATGCAGCAGCAGCAGCAGTTGTACAACTGCACTAAGCATGCTGCTGCCAGTGTCCGTGGCAGCAGTAGCAGCAGCAGCAGTGGCAATGATGGTGATGGTGAGTATATGGGCGCTGCTGCTGCTGCTACCACTGAAATCACAGATGGGACTTTAGGAACTATAGACGGCAGCAGCAGCAGCAGCAATAAGCCTCTGCTATCAAACTGTACCGCTGCTGCCAGAAGCAGTGACGTTGGCAGCAGCAGCAGCAGCAGTGATGTAGCAACAGATCAGCAGTCTCAGCAGCCAAGCCTGACGCATAGTATGCCTGTACGCCACAGAAAGTTGGCAGCATCTGGCAGCAGTGCCAGCAGCAGCAGCAAGCAGCAGCAGCAGCAGCAGGTGTCCCAGGACCCCCTAGCAGGAGCACTTGCTGCTGCCACTGCTGCGAGCAGCAGCAGCAGTAGGTATGCCATGCATTGGAGGGGCACACCACTACCAGATCCCGACATAAGTCTGATACCATTACAGGCAGCAGCAGCAGCAGCAGCAGCAAGGGCTGGCAGCAGTGGCAGCACCAGCAGCAGCAGGCTGACAGATGATCCGTCAGCGCTTCGTTTGAATGCTTATGCCGTTCATGCTGGATGGGACCTCGGGTGTTGGTACTGTACTGGAGCAGGAGGTGAACAGGCATACTGAGATCAAATTGACTACTAGTGGTAGATCATCGTGATCTTCATGACATGATGTCTCCATTTTGGCTCTGATGCGATCTCTCTGATCTTATGTGATTTGGTTTGATCCAGTGTGATCTGATCTCTCTGATCCAATGTTGCTGATCTCACTCTATCTGATGCATCAGTATTGATCATGATGTGAGATCAAGTTTTGCATATAAGAATAATGTGATTGTTGTGTCGAGCAAGAGAGCCATCTGGCTGTGATGACTGAATGGCTCATGATAGTTCACACCACATGTTATTGCTTCTCCCGCTGTGAAGTTCTCTTCACCTACATCATGCGTTGTCGTTATGTTATTTGTTACCACAGGTTTCTTTTACTCTTCCGGCTGGTTCTACAGGTACTGGTGAGTATACAGCAGCAGCGGCAGCGGCAGCAGCAGCAGCGGCGGCGGCAGCGGTGGTGCAGAGCATCTTCGGCATGTGATAGACTGTTTTGCTCGCTTGTTTGTTCTGGACCAGTGTTTGCTATCATCATAACATCCAGACAAAAGCAGCTAGCAAAAAAAGCGGTGCTTTCAATTCTTATGTCACTTGTCAGATGCTTGAATTGATTTGAAACATGTTTGTAACATGTGATTTTTGTTGCAGGTACAGGCAATGGGACTTTGGGTGGTATAGGAGATATAAGAACAACTACGCACCAGGCTGGAGACAACCTGGGAAGTTCTTTGGTCACCGGCATGTGTTACAAACAACAAATAACATACCACAAGCAGCAGCAGCAGCAGCAGCAGCAGCAGCAGATTTGCTGAATATAACAAACATGCAGCTGAATGAAAGTATTATCATTCCCCCTTGCTTGCAAAGCGGGGTGTCCTACAAAAACACCTGCAAGCAGTGCAACTATAACAATGTAACAGCAAAAATAACAGTCAGAGTAACAAGATCAGGGGTGATCAGTTACCTTGGTGATGATCCACTTGGTTTTGTGGCACCTGCTATAACAGTGATTCCTGATGGTGGTATTGTGATATTTACAAGTTACAGTGGTCCTAATAAAATTCCTGGCAGCGATATTCCGGCATATCCAGGTAAGTTATTACACAAATAACAGTGTTGAAGTGTCATATCTAGTCTTTGTGAGATGCCTGGCTCAGCAGTATGCCAGATGTGCTGCTTCTGCTACTGCTGCTCGCATGATGCGACCAAAGAAACACCAACTTTACATGTCATAGCAGGCATCATCCCGAAAACAAGTTTTGTTTTTGTCATTGGTTACTTGTGGAGTTTTCTATGTATGGCAATATCTTATCGCCTCAACAACTTGCAGCTGTTTGTCACACAGTTGCTGCTGCTGCTGCTGCTGCTGTTGCTGCTGCTACAGGTGTTGCCAGTTTGACCATATCTGCCAACAGCACTACTGCAGAACTCAAGATTTTGCGACCTGGAACAGGCAAAGTCAGATCAAGGACCGGAAGATGGACAGACTATTCGACTGCTGATGTACTGCTGCTGCCGGCTGCTGCCACGGACACTGCTGCTGGCAGCAGTGGCGGTGACGAAGCAGCAGCAGCAGTGGGCGTGAGATTGTATTATGGTGTTCAAGGGGCACACAGACAAGTCAAATGCAGCGCAAGTGGTGAACGTTCACGAGCTTCTGTTGGTACTGCTGCTAGCAGCAGCAGCAGCAGCAGCATACGAAGGCGGCCTGGGAGACAAGCGGCATTGTGTGCCATGCCGGCCCCTTGGCTGGGACGCATGCAGCTCTGAGTCATCTAGATAACAGCAAAGTGTGGTGTATGGTAGAATGTCGGAAGTCGATTGGGTTTGTAACAGCATTGTTGTGTCATTTCTGGCAGTGCCCCAGCCTGTGCATTGCTGTCCCTTCGTAACACAGATGTCTAGAACTCAGGGCAGCATGCGTAAATCCATTCTAAAATTGCTCAGTTGAACTCCAAGGCAGTTTTTGTTGCATAATTGATTCACGTAGACAGTGTAAGCGACTCGAACTGACTGCGTTGCGCAACCAACCTTCTTGCGTTCTGTAGTCGACGTCAGTAGCATGGCAGCGATGATGCAGCGCGTCAAAGCCTTTGAAACTATACAGTGTACAAAATGTATGCCAACTCGCGTCCAGGTACGTTGATAAAAGGGCTTGCTGTTCAGAATTGGTTGCGATCGTTGGTTGGGCAGCTCGCAGCAGCCATCTGGAACAGCAGACGGCGTTGAGGAGTGGTTCTTACCGCATTGTTATTAATTGGTTAGCATGAGCCCTTTCAGCTGCAATGCGCAATGCCAGAAACTGGTGCAACTGCGCAAGACTAAATCTGTTGCTGCTGCAGCAGCATACTCGTGCATGCCACCTCTTATACGCAAGTGACATAGATGTTTATTATTTATGAGTTGTATGCATTGCATCCAATCAAACGTGCTGTGCTTGTGTGTTGTGTCTCTCAGACGAGCAGTCGCAGCTCAAACATGAGGTATTCGGCATCAATGCAGTACCCAGCAGCAGCAGCAGCAGCAGCAGCAATCCCAGCTGTCAGGACCAGCAGCAGCCTGGCAGCAGCCAGCAGCAGCATCAGCAGTAGACACGTGTCGTGCAGTGCATTGTCAAGGGATATGCCTCGTGTTATGTTCTTTGGACAACAAGAAGACCCAGACCTGACTGTTGCTAAGCTACAGGTGAAGTGGCGGCAAGAATGCACGGGACTATACTCCTTTGTTAATGTCCTTACTTGATTGTTGTATGTCTTTGTTTTCCAGTTTAGACCAGACAATCTGACCTCATGTAAGCTTCCTCTATAATTTCATCATAATTTTGTTCTGAGCAATGTCCAAATACTGCTGCATGTCATGCCAGCAGCATGACAAGTGCATTGTCTAACATCATGTGCTGCTGCTGCTGCTGCTGACATCGCTGCAGGTTGGTGTGTTCGGTAAGGTTGAGCAGTTTCAGCGTGAACTTGATCGCATTGCTGGACTTCTTGACAGCGATGATGAAGAAGCAATGGGGGAGCTAGTTCACGGTGGGAAGTCACCTACTGCCTGTTAAGAACTTCACACAAAATCTTCTGAATAACAATGTATTGTTTGTTTGTTACATACTTGCTTTAGGCCACAACATATCGCATTTATACCAATTCTGCCATTGCAGTACTAAGTAAGTAAGAATGACTGTATAATCCGCTGCTGCTGCTGCTGCTGCTGCTATTGGTGCAGATGTTGTGGTGTTGTTGTCCCGTAATCTCGAGTATGCTGCTTATGGTCACACTGCTCTGTTTCTGACAGATGATTTTGATGAACTGGAGCAAAAGTACAACCAGGTAGAATATCAACAGACATATGCTATTGTGTGTATGCAATACTATACCAAGAATACTTTGCATTTCTTGATGAGATTAGTAAGCATTGTATGTGTTATAGATGCTGTCATCGCATCAAAGTGTTATGTTACAATGTTATTCTCTTTGACAACCAGGCAAGCCTGAAGGAACGCACTAAGTTCAAGCAGGAGACGCTGAGCAACGTTGGTGGAAGATACACAACAGCAGCACTTAAGGAATCTGGAGAAGGTGGGTGGCAGCAGCAGCATCAGCAGCAAATTTAGTACTTATTGCATACCTGAAGCTTGAATCTGCATTGTCCATTCCTCTTTTTTAATCGGCAGCAATGCATGCATGGTCAGCTTCAAATCAAGATGAGCAGCAGCAGCAGCAGCGGCGGCATAAGCTAAGGATAAATGAAACATGGCAGTCGTTGGTTTTAGAGACTGCCAAGATGCCCAGCAGCAGCAGCTGTTACTGCAGCTGCCATTGCAGCTACTACTGCTTGGCATGCAATAGTCAGGGGTGGTGTTATGTTGTGTATGTTACAAGACGCACATGTAACACCTTGCTTGTTTGGTTGTGTTTGTTCAGATGTTGGTCTCGACAAATGGTTGTGCATCACGCTACTGATGGCTGCTGAGGCAACAGTGAAGCTGCCCAAGATAAGAGGACTGCAGGTAAGTCATTGATCATATGTATGCATACATACATACATACATATGATATCGTACATACATACAGATCCATCGCTGTTGTGGGATAGCACAACGATATAGCGTGCATGTGGTTTGTCATGGTATGCATATGGTGTGCATATGGTATGCATATGGTGTGCATATGGTGTGCATATGGTATGCATATCTTTTTTTGCAAGATGTCCTGCTGCTATATTTATTTCACCTTTCAGTTTGGTCTAAACCGCCTGCCATCCTGATACAAATATACACGTGCAGAAGTGAAATGTATACGTAATTGATAAGTCTTGTAAAGATGTTATCTGTTCAATAGGAAACTCTACATCTGTGACATTTTTATGTTCTGCAGGACCTTCGTGAGTCGCTGAGTATTCTTGGCAGTTTGCCTCCAGATGTGATTGTGGCTGTTGAGCTGCTGTGGACACCTCAAGAGCAAGGAGACAGCTACGCCAAGGATGAGCTGCTGCAGGATTACCCACAACTCGTCAACTTGTAGCTGGGTGGTGTATGCATCTACACATGTTGGTGATGCTATCGCCTGGGTTAGGTATAGGAGGTTAGACGAGAACCAGGAAGCTAATGATCAGGTGGTAGGTAGTGTGGTGGTTAGTATTAACACTAGAGCTAGTAGCTGTCCAACTTGGACAGGGGGTGTAGGATTGTTGAGGCTTCATGCTGTATCGGGTGGTGTTTGCTATTTCGGCAAGACTCGTAGATCTTCAGGTTGAATTAATTCAGAGAATTCCATGATGGTCATGGTAGCAGCAACTGTCTACTTATAGTAGCGGGTGTAGTGAGCCATGAGTACAGCCTATGGGGGTTTTGTTTTGGTCAGAAGGCGATGGCCATCTGCCCATGGGTCAGAGATCGAGTCATGCCAGTGCTGTTGACAGGCACAACAAATCAACCAGCTAAGCAGTGCCTGGTTGCAATGCTGTAATAAGGCCAAGGAAGTCTTTTGAATTGTGACGCTGGAAGCGCGTTGAGAGTATCCAACTGGGGATATGACTGTCATGTCATGACCACCACCAGACCCAGCTATTGAACTACTGCCAGTGTGGCACCACACTAACCCCTCTATAATTTATCCGTGGGGTGTGGCATATGTGATGCAACAGCACTTTGGATGTCGTGATGCCATGACGATTGCATACCCTGCGCCATAACTTGCACCACCCGCCTGTAAGGACTTGTACAGCGTCACGTCGACTTCAAATCGTGCAGGACGACCACGATACCACCATTACTTCTAGCTGAACCTCCTGAACAGACCGCAAGACATGTTAGTCCGGTCGTTCAGCTCAGTAGCTGCTTCAGAGGTGTACGATGTTGCCATCGTCGGAGCAGGGATGGTTGGAGCTGCTGTGGCCGCTCTCCTACGTAAGATTCTACATAGAATCAGCCTCACAAAATGTACAAGTGATATACATACTGCCAACATGGCATGCATGCCGACATGAAGCTCACCAACTGCCTGCCGCAAGCACCCTACTGTGCATCTTGACCACAGTGTTTTGGTATACAAGAGAGCGGCTTACGCAATCGTTTTGGAGTGCCCTCACATGCTTGATTTGTTACTGCAGGTGCAAATCCCCTTACATCGGGGCTACGGCTTGCCATCATCGACCAGCAGGTCAGCATCCACTATCACCCTCCAGTGCTTCAAATTGTACCCCAAGTGTTGTTGCTGCCACTGTCCCAGATGGCGCATTACATTGTTGTTCCCGACAAGAGCATAGTGCCTCTATCTTGGAGTGACTACAGCAACACCTGCAGCTTAGAATCTAGTAAACAGCAATAGCTACCAGGCCTTTGTAACAGAACGCATGCATCAAGGTTGGCAACTTGCAACATGCACAGAAGTGAAATGGTCCTCAAACTTTGGTGACACTATTTCTGCCCCCCAGGCCCCTCCTATGACCCTTGATATGCCTCAGTACCCAGATCTTCGTGTCAGCACCATCACACCAGCAAACATGCAGCTCATTCAGCAAGCAGGAGCTTGGCAGGAGCTGCAGCAGATACAAGCAGCACCAACTTTTCAACATATGCAGGTATTGTGCAGTCAAATGACCCACCATGCTTGCCCTAGCGTCGATATGTTGCGCTGCCAGGGAGCATCAGCATGTCTTGTCCATGTTGCAAGTAAACAAGATGCATAATGGCATGCGGCAGTACCTGTGATGTGGGCAGTACATACACTTGTGATATCCAGTTGTAGTACCTGTCGTGACCAAAACAGCAGCAGACTATGCTGCCTACTTGACACCCCACTAGCTTGAACTCTATGCACTGTGCCTAGCCATGTTGAGCCACAATGGAAATCTGTGGGTGGGGTGCGGCTAAACCTCTGCTGCTGTTGCTGTTGTAGGTATGGGAGTATGGTGGTTCTGGTTTCATCAGTTGGCAGGCAGCAGACATTGGTCAACCTCACATGGGCTGCGTCATAGAAAACAGACTGTTGCAAGCAGCACTTCTAAGATCAGCAACAGCCAGCAGCAGCAGCGGCGGCAGCAGTTCTGGCAGTCTGGATTTGATATGCCCAGGTTCTGTAGA
>LWCB01000746.1:0-10348 GCA_001630525.1 Coelastrella sp. M60 | reverse complement strand
GAGCATGGAGTGGCGACCCCTGGTTGCCGGACTGCTGCTGATGGCACCCTTGGCACAGTCTCAATGATTGTGCTCAGATTTGGATGTCACATCCAATACGGTACCACCGTGATGTGACATGCCAGGGTCTGCATATGTTGACATTCACGTAACTCCGGGTGCCGGCACCGCACCTGGCTTTGGCAAAGGCTTTGGACCGGCAGCTGGATGGAGTGACTCCATTGGAGTCTGGGTTCAGAGGTGTAACCCTGCATCTTGATGACACAACTTTGGATGGGCAGGCCGCAGTGCATAATATATGCAAATCACCCATCAGCCATTGACTGACTCGTAGCAATATTGCCATCCGCCCCCAGCCTGAAATGCACAGAGTGCCGCACTCATGATGATGGCATCGATGTACAGCTGTGTTATGCATGGTAATGCATGGCCCAATCTGTAATAAAGAGTTGGCTCTTGCAGCAAAGTGAATGCAGTGCTGGCTGATAAAGACAATCATTTGCAGCTCGTCAACTTCTTTACAGTCAGTCTTGGCTGCTAGTCCTGCTGGTCGACTCACAAGATGCCCTTGATGACTGCATATTCAACAATACCTTGTAAGAAACGACGGTCATTGTAAGAGCGGGTGAAGTGCAACAGAGGACGTGAGCGCTGAAGAGCCAATGACCAACACACTGTAAGCCTTTGGAAGGGGCCGGTGACTGGTAAGAGCAGCCGTGATGCGTTCAGCTTCGCAGCAGTTACATGAAGGTTGAGTGAACAATATTGCAACAACTGAAACAAGGTTTGTTTCGGGTGCAGGCGTCTAGAGCAGCAGGGTAGATCTGTAAAGTACCGTTCTGAGAAGTGACACATCACCAGGGTTACCTGCCTTAAGAAGTGCCTGAGCCACTTCAAACTCAAGTGAGTATGAAACCTGCTGGTCTGTAAAGTAATGCGCATATACAGCTAAACATCCCAGAATGAACCAGTAACGTGGGAAGGAAGGTGCACTACGCCGTCGTACGCGATAGTCTGCACAAAAGCACCTTTTGAATCATAATCACTTGCTAAGTAAGATACTGACCTGAGTCACGATGAGAGCTGGTACGTGGTCGTGGTCTTCCGTCCTTTTGCTCGTTGGACTGGCGGTCCTGGCGAGGTCGCAGGCTGCAAATGGAAATTGCAGTGCCAAAGTTACAGTAAGTAAAACTGCTGTACGGTCTTGCAATCCACAGGGTCGTGAAAGTGTGTGCTGTACTCGTACTGCTTATTGGACCAATGTCATCACGTCAACATGCTCAGGAGGGTGGGTATCACTTTTAGAAGGAGGTATCATACTCAGGAGGATGCATCACTGGATGTGCGATTGCAATGGCCAGGTGTCGCTACTGTATTGATACATGGTGCTTGGTTTGGTTGCAGCAACTGAAGCATGAACATGGAGATGGCTGCTGCTGTGTCAGGTGGAAAAGCTACCTTCCCTTCTGTGCAGGCTGTACCATTTATGAAGACCCCAGTCTCGGCGGAAGACTTGGACAACATTATCACAATTGTACAGAGCCTCATGCCAGGTGCTAGCCAGCCTGCAGGCACCGCTGACATGAAGCAGGATGTCATGTCATACATCAAGACCTACTCTCTGCAGCCCGTTGCTGGGATACTGGCGATGTTTGCACTTGTACTGTGTTCCCTACTGGTGTTTCTGCTGTGGTGAGCATGCTGTCTCTGATGCGCACTTACTTGTCCCAAGGGCACGTCCCCTATGACATCCAGTTTTGTGGCATATTGTACAGCATCGATGTCAGAAGAAGCCAGATGCACACCAAAAGCATCTTTTGTGCCCATTGTATGTCTCAGTCTCTGCCATTGTCACATTCTGGTTATTTTTCACGCCAGACACCTGTGCGAATTGCCCATGATGTACGTGCCTGCTGCAGGCGTTTTACCAGATGTCTCTGTGTCCTGTGTTGCCAGCAAGAGACGTATGCAGATGGGGCCAAAGTGCTCACCAGCCCAGGCATACGGAGATGGAAGGTAAGGGAAGATATCTGCGGCATCTCAGATGTAACCTGTCCAGCACACTTGCAGCGCACTCATAAACAACAGCAACACACCCTACAGCGTGCTGCACTCTGTGGACTGCCCAGGCATGAAGCATGCCGCGAAGGTATCAGGACATCCAGAGACCAGCATTATCTAGGAGTCCTGATCAGGGTTGCAGCGGTGCAGTGCAATATACTCCAACTGAAAGCAGTGGTGCATAGCCGGCTGGGCCCTTGTCAAGCCTTGATCAAGCAGCAGATCCACCATAATGATCTTCCTGTGCATCTGCAGGCAGCAATGTTTCTCATTGGTTTGGCTGGTATGGGCGTAGCTGCTTGGGGCATGTACAGCGTGGACAAGAATTTCCCTTTACAGATCAACGATGAGGTTGATACAGTACAAGCACTTGCGGTCAAGCTGATCACAACAGCTGAGAACCTTGCTGATGAGCTGAGCAACATTACCATTCCTCTGGATAGGTTCCATGACATCATTGAGGACTTGAACATCACTGGGATGCAGAAGGACCTAGAACATGTAGATGACTTTTTCCGGAATGCTCCAACACCTTCAGATCTGCGGCAGATCCTTGACAACATGCAGAACGAATTGGACAGCCTTGTGGATGAGTTGGGTGGTCTAGCAGCTCTGATCAACACCAGTAACACCAGCAGTCCGTTTGGAATGATGAAGGCCAACATGGACATTCTGCTGGATTTCACTGAGGTGGCAGCTGGCATGTCAGACGCTGTGGCATGGTACCGTGACAACTTAACAGCTGTTGCTAATCTGTGAGTGCTGAGTGCCACAATAGGCTCATACCCTGCTGCATGCCATGGTGGTTGAGTCCATGTATGTTTGACCACTGTGGTTGTACATTGTTTTCTGCAACAACTTATGCATTGCCAACATGTCATTACACTGGCTGGGTTCTTGCTTCACATGCTGCAGAACTGCAAATCCTCACAGCTCCACCACCCAGTACATGCAACTGAAGGACAGTCAGGCTGCCATGGAGACTAATAGTGGTATAGCAGGCTGGCTGGCATCGATCAACAGCAGCAGGACAGCAGCTCAATCCATCAGCAGTGCCAGTGTCAGCAGCAGTTTGAACCCTTTCTCTCTGATCAAGGCACAGCTGCACACAGTGAACTCCACAGCTCATAACATCCAGGATGATATAGTCAGTGATCTGACAGCTACGATTGTGAGATTCAACAGCATGTGGTACCAGAATGCCTCAATTGCTGTGCAGGATCTGCTCTCAAAAGCGATCTATGCCAACAACACAGTAATGGTATTACCGGACAACGTTGCTTCCCAGATACAGATGCTGAATGGAAGCTTGCAGGATGTCATGCTCCTGTACACTGGCCCCAACAGCTTGCTGCTCCTGCCAAACAACATTACCTCCATGGCATCAGACCTCAGCATGCCAAACATCACTGGATTGACTCAAGCGCTGACTGCAGCAGAAAGCCAGCTGTCCAATGCCGGCAGCAACCTACAGAGTATCATACAGCAGTTTGACAACTTGACAACAGCCATGAATGGGCTTCAGCAGGTTGTTGACACAGTCAGGAGCTCACTCACTGACTATGAAGCCTCAAGTTATGCTGCGGGTGCCTGGCCTGCACTCAAGGTCAACCTTACTGCAGCTAGTGTTGTTGTGGATGAAGTTGCAGATGTCTTGGCAGGTCAGCAAGTAGACTCATTTCTAACTGGGGTTGGTGCCAGTATACTGGATCTTGCCAGTGGCAGTGCCCTGACGGCAGAGGCTGCAGCAATCAGCCATGTTCAGGGTGTGGTAAGCGGCTTTGACATAGGCAGCTTCAGCAACGCCCTGACACAAGCAGAGCAAGCTTATGATGCCTTTGGCGGCGATCCTACAGCGGTAAGCCAGGCGAGAACATGTAGATGTAGGCTTATGCTGCAGGAGCTCACACTTACAGTTCAGTGCTATCACATGCATGCATGGCGGCATCTGCGCTCAATCACCAGCCAGCATTGACCACCATGCCAGCATGAGATTGGACGAGCTCGTTTCCTGCCTGTATCTGCAGTTGACCACCCCTGTCAAGAACATGCTGCGTGATGTTGCAAGCATGGCTGATACCCAACTGGACAACGCCAAGGTTCAGGTGTCCAACGTCAGAGGTCAGATTGACAGTGTACTGGACAATATCAAGGAGCTAGCCATCACAAGAATTGATGAACTCCAGAAGGAGTACCTATGGACAAACAGCAGTGATTCAAGCGCCCCAATGGCTCGAACCTACTGGTCATATGCGTACCTGGTGAGCTACCAGCATCATCTTCATCATCATCATGGTTGTAGGCAACTATGTTGTTGACCTTTACTCGTTGATGAGCTAAAACTACATCCAGCAGATTCAGCACAACCATCAAGTGTTGCTTGGTTGACGCTTGCACCTATGGGTCAGGATCAATGGACGAAGTCAGCGATCGTGCGGTGGAGGCCGCAGGATTGACAGGCACTTGATGGGGGATCAACAGCCCCATCGAGTGCCTGTTGTCGGATGACTCCAATCCAAAGAGCTCCTGCAAAGCTTTTGACATTCTGGGCTCTTTGTTGACATGCTGATGTTGCGTGCAGGGGCTTCTGTGTGCATATGGTGTGGTCATGTTCCTGATGTTACTGGTGTTCCTGTTCACCTTTATCCACTGGGCCGCTGGAGTCTGCTTCTTCAGCTTCCTGCTGAACATCCTGCTCATCATATTTGCTCTATTACCCATCTTCTACACAATCTTCATGGTGATACTGAGGGATACTTGCGCAAACGTGGAGACCTTGGGCTTAACCGCTGTGAGCATGCAGACTGGCACAGACAGCATGGCATACAAAGCAGCACACTTCTACTTGGCAGGTGGTACTCTCCCCGATGGGACAGCAACTGATGTAGCTGGCCTGCTGTCTTCGCTAAATCCTGATTATGATATTGCCAAACTTAAGGGCCAAGTCAATGACACTGTGATGGATGTTCTGAAAGACATCAAGGCGGACTATAAGCTCCAGCAACCTGTGAGTGCAATCTGAAGTTGCTGCCAGCTGAGTGCTTTGCTTGGCCTATTTTGTATGCAACAATCTCTTGGATGCCAACAAGTAGGCAATGGTTGTTGGGTTGCAGCTTACCAACACTGGAATTTGGGGCTTTGGTTGATGGCATCATGATAGTAGCCTCCCTTACTGCTCTGGACCTCAACCCCAGTGACAGGCGTTGGCGGCCTTGACACACATAGCACCAATGCACTTTGTCTGCATACAGGTGTTAGATGTACTGGATGATGTGGAGGGCAGGATCAGAGGGTTGCTGCAATCTGCGGATGATCTCATTGACCTGGTGGACTATCCCAGCATATCAGCAGTCTATCTGCAGGTGGGTGGGATCACATTGCAGCAGCAGCAAACACCTCGTTTGCTGTAGCTGCTTTTAATCATGTGGGGAAGTGTTTTGTTTGAGCTGCTGGTACATGCTGCATGAAGCACAAATGGCACTTGCTGACCAAACAAATAGTTACCGCAGGTGGTGCAGAGACAGTATGCACAGCAGCAATCATCAATGCAGAGGTGTTACCAGAGAAGCATGTAGTCTTACAAATAAGCGGGCTACACTCATACTGAGGGCATACTGTGGGCGGGAAAATTCAACGCTGTGTTATGTTGAATACTGCAGATAAAGGGCTGGATATGCTGTGACCTCACTGAGCAGCTGTATGTGCAGTGGGTGTCATGTCTGGTGCTGCTGGCTACAACATGGGTGGCAATGATCTGTGCCTTGGCTGTACTCAAGCGACTAGATACATTGTCAGGTGAGTGCTCAAGCTGCTCATATCTTCAGCGTCTCTCGAACACAGCATGTATGTGGCCGTATTCTTGCATCAGTGTTGTGCATTGTGCCTTTGGAAGACCATGCGCTCAACAGACTTTTTGTCGCAAGTGTTTGCTGCTGTTGTTGAGGGTGCAGCTTGGCAGTTTCTCCAGCAGATTTTGGCAAAACGCTGTTGCTCTCTAGGACACAGGCTGTTCACCCTGCCGTTCCTGGTGCAGCAAGACAGCTTTCTAGCTGTTCACCAGACCTCATCATTCAGTTCATGTGCTCTGCTTTCTGTCATACAGAGTCTTGTTGTGCTTGCGCCTGCTACAAAGCTCGTGACTACGCTGCTGAAGGACATGCAGATGGCATGCAATCCTCTCTGGAAGCTGACGCCAGACCAACTGCAGATGCAGAGGCTGTTGCTGTCATCACCGTTGGTGGATTGCCAAGCAAGAAGTATGAAGTAGGTCTTCAAAGCAGAAACAAATTTGGCTACTTTTCCTCCACCCATCATCTATACGCTCTGTGCTCATGCTGCAGCTGCTTCCTGTTGCTTCCTGTTGCCCAGTAGCAACGTCCCTGGCTGGTGGTTGTGGTCAAGCGCCGCCTTGTTGTGGTTTAGTGTCGCCACCCTCCCAAGAATGCTGCTACTGCATTGCAGGTGCTAGAGTCTCAGACTCCCCTGCCAGCCCCGTTACAAGTGATGACCAGCCCTGTGTCAGCCCCAGTTCTCAGCTCTCCCAGAATGTATCCCAGCATAGGCCCTGTTGCACCAAATGGTGGTGCTGGTTATGCCCCTGTTGCTGATCTGCAGCAGCAGCGGATGTCCCTGCTGGGTCAAGCGTACCCTGCTGTCCATGGCAGTTACCATGGCTACGGTCTGCCAATGGGTCCTCCACTCCAGCAGCAGCAGCAACAACAGCAGCAGCAGCAGCAGGTGTTCCAAGGGTGGGGTAGGAATGCGCCGTCACCCAGTGGATTTAGGTAAAACTACTGGAAGCAGTTGTTGCTGAGAATCCTGAAGGCTGCGTTCATGAGAGGCGTCAGTGAACGGCTGGTGGCTGCGGAGCGCTGGGTGCTATGCTGGCTGTCGTCACAATACCTCAAAAACCTGTCACTTGTCAAATGACAATGTGCGAAGTCTTCACCCTGCCATCTGTTGGGTGGAAGGGCATCCCCTGAGGATGGTGTCAATCTGGAGTGCAGTAGCGCATTTGAAAGACATGCATATGATCACTTGCAGCATCTTCAAAACTGCAGGAGGGCACGCCAAGTGCCGGGGTGCCGGCTGCAGGAAGTCAGCACTTGGCTGGACAAGGGGTGGCGCAGGTCGTAAAAGGCCTGAGGCAGGCAATACTTCCCGTTGCAGCAGGCTAACCTAGGCCTTAGCACAATGCTAAGTGCAGATCTGTTGTGTAGTGTGCATATCACACTGTCATATTGTATCACTGCATATCATTCCTTACATACACTGGGTCAGCTTTCATGCCACTCTGCTTGGTCTAAATTTTGTAGTTGCCAAGGTATGCGACCTAGTCGCTTGTGTAGGTAGTTTTGGAGTCGGATGGTGCATGAACCCTACTTTCTTATGGCGTCATTTCGCAGCATCTGTTGCCAATTCATAGACAGGCAATGCCTTGAGCCACCTGATGCAAATTGTTGAGTATTTTTGTGCTTGTTTGCAATGGCCCTGAAAGATGGGCTGAAGCATGCTTATTCTATGAGGCTTGCTGAGAGATAGCAAGCTGGGCCTGATGTGGTCCAAATCTCACACTTTCAGGGTTATCTGTGTCCTTTCTGACAATCCCATGCACATGGCTGATTGTTGATTGCAAGCATTGCTGCCTGCGACGCAGATGACCTCTTGTATCTTTGTTATTCCTTGTCAAGTACCTTACTTATGTATGATCAGAACTGATACTATCAGGCTAGTAGCCTGGTTCGAAAGGACCTGTCTGTTGAATGCTGTGTCACAGTCTCCAGGGTTGACTCTTGTATTTTGGTGGACCAGCAGGGTGCCCAGGATCTGCATCTGCGCTGCAACATGGTGCGGTTCTGTTGGGCACATTTGCTCTGGCCAGAACATCAAGCGGATGGTTTGTATATATATATATATATATAAACTACCCATCAGCCATAGCAATATTGCCATCGGCCCCGCGCCCCATTTCAGAAGCGGACATTCCATGCAGTGTGCTTCCAGCAGTATGCTCAGACAAATTTCTAATCTTCCATGCAGACCTCAAATAACTAACAAGCGGATGGTTTGTATACAAAGCATGGTCTTGCTGGCTGGCTGGTACTGTGTAACCTCATTATAGTGAGCCAGGTGCTTTGCAGCATAAGTATTTGGTAAGCACGTGGTGAAGTGGCACCAAGCAGGTTACGGTCTGCAGCTCCGCTCAGCGACAGCCTGTCACCTACTGGTTCATCTGTTTATGTAAATGATGCTCAGAAGGCCCTCATCTCTGCTGCTGGATCATACCTACCAGACAGCTGACCTGTTCAACGGTGAATGCTTGCTAAGTGAGCCATGCTCTCACTGCACCAGACTGGCAGCCATGTATAGCTTGCGTGTGTGCAAAGTGTCAGCTAGCATGGAGATACTCAGGAGCAGCAACAGCTTGTTCGTCAGCCATCATTGCATTCAGATTATTGTTACACGAGCCATACTTCCTTTCACATATGCAGTGCGCTCAGCCAGCAGCACTGGCACTCTGTGGTGCTGTTGTGCTGCCTAACAACCTGTGGTAGTGTATGAGGTATTGCTCTGCTCTGGGCTGCACGTCAGGCAGCAGTTGCTGCTGAGATTGGCAGTGTGCTGTTGAGAATTCTGCCAGTGCCAAGTGGACCTTGCAGAGGGATCACCTGAACTAAACTGAGCTTCATCGCATGATATTGTCTGTCTTGATAGAATGACGCTTACGGACATCAGACAACAGGCCTGTGCCGCGATTGATTGACTTCTGGTGCAGATGCAGCTGTGTCAATTTCTCAGCTGACTGTATAAGAAACATAGAAGCACAAAGAAAGCATATACATGACAGAACATGATCATGCATCATGCAGCTGACTGTATTTGGATGTAATCTCATCGGGATACAGGCTACTGCCACCGACCAAAAGATCATGATACCTGACGACGGAATATCATGGCGAAATGTGCATTGGATTGCCGCGGGGAAAGGCTTCGTGACTCCCGATGCATGACTGCAACTTGAGATCGATTGTGCCGGCATGCCCCCCATCGCACTAAAAGGCATATCAGTGTGAGCAGTTCAGATACATCACGAAACAACGGACACAGCATCTTGCGTATGGAAAATCTCTGGGAAGGGACCTCCACCGCAACTTTGGGTAAAAGGTGAGCAGCATTCACTTGGATCGCAGATGCGTGACCTTCAGCGCAACTTACGACGAAGCTTATCTCAAGCAGCATCCCATGGGTTGCTGATCCTTGGCAGGTCAAGTGTTATGTGACGCAGGGTCACTGAACGAAGAGCACCGCTAAGCTGCCTATACTGTGCTCTATGGGGCGCATCAAGGTGCTTTTTGATAGGAACGTGTATGTATGATTGAGTGGATATTGGCCTATCAAAAAGCCGAGTGCAATTTTGTAAGCTGTTTGTGCTCTGTCCGTCGGTCCACGGTTGCCTCGCAATAGGCTGCCCATGGACAGTAAGAGGGTAGCAGAATACACAACTGATGGTACAAGAACTCACAAGCGTGTCAGGACAATGCATCAGGTATGCCAACGACATCCGGGCACGTGCCAGCGTACACTCAATTTTCAGCCATGTAGTCTACTATTCTTTTGTTGGAATACATCATGTTTGCAACCACATCGCCTGCCGTCAACTAGTGCTGTTTGCACGGTAGAACTCGGCTGCAAAGTTCACAAGCACTGGCCTGGTGTCGCAATTCACTCGTCTCATCTTCTAATGCTTGTCAACGGTGCGTTTTGACCTGCAAGCGCCTGCCTGTAAGACCTTCGTGCCGTACGTCCTTCTGCTGACATATACAGATTCGCAGTGGCGATAACTGGGAGTGGCCTGTGATGCAGCAAAATTGTCAGTTTATGATGCCTTTTTGGGCTTACAACTGTGCGCATGAGCAGCAACAGCTTGATAGTGCTGCAGCACCCGCTGCATCGCGTGGGACACGGGACACTCTCAGTCTGGGCAACTGGGCAAAGCGCCAGGTGAGTGCAGTGTAATACTTATTAGTTTTATAGCAGTACTCGGTCTTCTCATGCTGCTATTCAACACAATCACCGTCTGCAGGTGTCCTTGGAGTTGTCGCTGGGGCAAGGGCCAAACAACGCAAGGTACGTTCTATTGATAGCACGTAGTGTACCTGTGTTTATCCAGACGAGAATGCTTAGTTTGGCTGGATCTTGGACTGGCGGTACCGGACGTTGCCTTGATTCGTATTGCTATCTGGGGTGTGCAGATCTCCATGTCGAAGTGCTGAGGATTCGGATGTCG
>LWCB01000743.1:0-12809 GCA_001630525.1 Coelastrella sp. M60 | reverse complement strand
GAAAGGGGCTATAGTTAGCTCTAGCTAGAGCTAACCCATCTTTATTTTGCGTAGGTGAGACACGATAGATGTTCCGGCAAGGTGACATGGACTCTCTCAGGCTGCTTACACATGGGACAGCAAAGTGAATGCAATGACAATATGAATAAACTGCATACGCTGCTTCTAAGTGGAGTAATGTCTTCAAGTGTCAGCTAGAAGGACATCTGACACGTTGCAAGTGTTTGGTACTTACAAGTATATGTGTACAGAATTGTGGCATAGGAACAGGTGAACCATTGACCTGTAAACAAGTGAGTGCAATGATTGATTAGCTAATAGGTACCTATAGGTACGCCGTAGCAGTGCTGATCTAAAACTCTATTGACACCTAACTGCGCTATCATTGATTGAACCCTGTAGTACGGTTAGGGTTTTTGGGGGCAGTCACCAAAATGGCTAGAATTTGATGCCAAGCATTGTGCCCCATCGTCCTACCTGCGATTGGCAATACAGCAGAAATACGGCAACCAGCTGCCAAGCTGAGCATGTTGTAACAAGCAACAACTGGCCTCCATGCTTCAAAGAAACTGACGTACAACACCAGTGGCTTATGAATTGATGATAAAACTGCAACGCACGACACGACTTGCTGCAGTACTCAACACTATGAGAAGTTAAACAGCAGCAGGTGGAGCATGACGACGCCAGCAACCAAGCATGTGCCACATGAGTGGCACTCATGAGTGGGTACTGTGCAGTACCTACAGGGTGAAACCAGACCCTAGCCTTGCCCCAAGGCCTTATGCCATGAGGACAGTAGTTGTGGGGTACCGAAAAAAGGACCATCTCTGCAGCATGGAAGACTAACAACCAGCTATGTGCCACTCACAACTGGTGAGTAAGCCACAAGTTAGTAACTTAGCTTCAAGCCCAATTGGACGGCTTGCAAACAAACAAACAAACAAACAAACAAACAAACAAACAAACAAACAAACAAACAAACAAACAAACAAGCCCGCCGGAGTCGGCCGTACGGGCCTTGGGCATATGCATTGGTATTTCACTCCCACTGCTGACACTGCTGATGATGCAAGTGAACATCCGATATAGTGCAGGAACCTGGTTACCAGATTTGTCTGTGCCCCAGATTTGCCAAGCTCAGCATCAGCACGTTCACTCATCAGTCACCGTCACAGTAACCTTGTGCCAGGCATTGTTCACCAGACCCCTGATATTCCATACAGCAGATGTCTCCTCAGGCTGCGTATTATAGGACTGATCAGTGGCCTTGCAGACCAGCTCTAACTGCCCCTTGAATCCCTCAGGTAGAGGCACAGTAGCCTCCCACAGAGACCAGGCCCAAACTCTGTCAGGTTTCTGATGAGGCAGCTTCTGCAGCTTAGCTGGCACCCAATGCTTGCCTCCGTCTGCTGATACATCCACACGTATGATGTCTTTGCCGCCTCCGCTCCATGCATAGCCCTTCATGTTGACTTTACCATCATATGTGCTCAGCTGTTGTCCTGCAGCTGGCTCACAGATTGCTGACTGGACTGGCATCTCCTGAATAGCTGGAGCTGCTGACCAATCAAGGTTGTCCCTGAAGCGCAGCAGTGCAGCCGAGCAACACTTCATGAACCATCTAGGCATCATCTGATGACAAGTCAGTCAGGTGCAGCAACGACAGCTAGCCACCCCTGCGTAAGCCATGATGCAAGTATAGAAGCTTCTATGCAAGGAGTGATGCATAGCTTCTTCTACCCAGTGTCATGGTGTTTGCAGGATGTTGCATGATTCTGCTGCTGCTTACCAGTCAGTTCCTGGTGAAAAGGCCTTGTAGTCTTTCTGCTGCCAGTGACCTTGACACTCATCAGCAGATGCGACAATACGATCTGGACATGAAGCAGCAGCGGCAGCAAAACATCTTGACACTGCCTCCGGCCTGTGAAGCTGCATCTCGTCCACTCAACTACACAGCACGCTTGATGAAGCAAGTCCTGTACCATGTTGTGCTTGTGGTGTAGTGTGTTTACATCTTTCCTCGAAAGCATGGGCACTGTGCTCTCTATAGCCACTACACTCATCAGAGATGTAGCAACAGGACAAGTGCAGCAGCAACAGCGGTATCTGACCACACCTATCCACTTCACACTGCGAGCTCCCGTAACTCCGGGTACAATGACTCTCAGAGGGCCACCATGATCCCGAGGCATGGGCTCGCCATTCATCTCCCAGGCAATCAACACATCACCCTGGTCTGATAATGCCTTGCTGACGGGAATGGATGCAGCATATGCTGTGCCAGACTCATCCTTGTCAAGGCCATAGAAGTGGATGTGAGCAACATTCGGGTCATCTGGCCGGAGACCTATAAGGAGCACTCACACAATGAGATTGTCTAATGGTGCACATAGTGATAGTGCAATGCAGCAAGTCTGCATACCGTCTGACCATAGAGTCAACAAAAGCTCACTGTCTGTGCTGCGACAGAAGTACATGCTCTGCTGCGATGTAGGCACCTGAGCAAACCTTTCACATTCAATACTGCTTTTGCTTTTGTGCCCATACCTGCTGATTTCAGCACATCCCGCAGCAATGTCCCTCCAAACACTGCTGTGCTGATCGCCCCAGAGTCCCAGTCCAACCCTTTAATCTCGTGACCAGTGCCACCTGGTGCAGGGGCAGCCTTCATTTCAGCACGTCTGTTACCAGCACACTGGATTGTGGCTGCAAGCTCAACCTTCTTGAACTTCTGCTGCAGGTCGGGGACGGTCAGCTGTAGTGACCTCAGACCAGCACCACCAACCTTCAAAGCAGTGGAAACAGACAACGAGGTAGGGGTTGAATTGAAAGACTCCTGGCAGGCATGGGCACCCTGAGGCAAAGTGTTACAGTGTCCATCAACAGATCTAGTTGGCATGAGTGTCCGTTCCCAGCTTGTCGCTCACCGTCACTTTGAAGTTGTCTGTGTCAATGACAGGCACTGGAAGGTGATGCCGAGTGAAGAACATATCCACAGGTGTGATTGGAGATGCCACCAAGAGCTCAGCAGGAGTCTCTCCATTGAAAGGCTTTGCACTTCTGATCAACAGAGCAGGATGGCGGCTTGGCTCGTTTTTATACGGGTCCTCAACTTTGGCTGTAACGGGCTTTGCTCCACCTTTTAATGAGCCTATGCGGTACTTTTCAAGTATGTCTCTAATTTCCTGTTTCTGATGCTGCTGGTACAGGCCCCAGAAGGGTTCAACAGATCCTCCAGCTTTAGGTGGTTGCAAACAAACAACAACAGAAACAAGATTGAAAGTTAAGGTACAACAGCTAGGGTAATCTAAACCTGAATAACACAATTAGACAAGGCATCAAGTGTTATGGCGGAGTGCTGATTTAGGTTCCATGTGCTGGCATGGTGACTGTCAGGACTAATGCTCAAGGCTATGCAAGATGTTGTGTCCAGCCCTATTCACCACTGGCCTCTGTGATCACTGGGCTATTGCAAGCAACTGACTGTTCTGGGACATATCTTGAGCTGTGTCCTGTTGCTGTATGGAGCAATGAAGTCTGCAGATAGTGATGACTGGTAATAAGCTCACCTGCCAGCATGATCTTGGCAGTTCCTCCTGGGTGCTGCAGGAAAACAAATATACACACACACAGAGCAAGCAAATGCAATCAGCATGCAGGCCACAAATCTGCGAGATGGCGATACATGGAGCTTGTGTTCAATGTGAAGGCAATATTCTTACAAGAGGTAAATGCAAAGAAGCACGTGACCGTTTTGCTGTGCATTATCCAAGACTTCGATAACAATATATATCCTCATGGATGCAGTACGAAGAGCAGATACGCTGGAAGTCACCTTGTTTATAGTTGGCAAATCTCATCAAGGTAGATACATACTCAACCAACCTGGCAGCTAGCTGACTATTGCTTCTTACCTGTGTGATAAAATCCGTTATGTCGTATACTCCATCCTTATATGTGACCCACACACGATCCTTAGGACTCCTGTGCTGATACACCTCTTCAGCCGTGTACTCTGGAAGGCCACCGCCGCTGCTGTTGCTCTGCTGCTGCTCTTTCTGTACTTCTTTTGAAGGACCTGATGCTGTTGCTGCTTTGAATTCCCTGAGCTTTGAGTCTGCTATGGCGTTGTTCGTTAGCATCAACCCAGCCGCTCCTGCTGCAACGCCAAGCATACCCCATGCTGATGGCTTGAAACCGTCAGTGCGATAGTTGCTGTTGCTGCTGCTGTGGGTGTTGTTAGTCGTGCTGAAGGCGCAACTCCAACGAGCTCCTGTGGCTACTGGCCAGCCTCTGCCTGCAGTGTTACAGCAAAGGACACAATGTCACATACAACAGTAGAATGGCGCATGCTGGTGCTTAAAAAGAACCCATGTTAGTGGAATGTGAGCTGGACTTGAGTAGACGAGCCAGGAACGCTTTGCATGTACTGACAGGAGTTGGTGCTTGGCACTGCTGACACTTCATCATCACCAGCAGCAGCTCATGAATGCTGAATCCGAGCACTGATGCCTAAACAAACCTGGGTCAAGCAATCTCCGCAATGCTTGTCTTCCGGCATTTGGCGCCATACTCGCTCAAAGACTGCACTCAGACACAGGCAGTTATCATACTCAGATAACTGCATGCCACTTGTGAGGTAAGATCGTTCGGATGCTGTGGACTCAATAGGTGCGTCGGGGGTTGATTGCTCAAAAGTATCACTTGTGAAACATTTCACATAGATCGCGGGTGCAGCCTTCTGCGCTACGGCTTCGTGAGGTGACAAGAGTCATAGGAACTGCTGTCACAGGACTGCAGCGGTCATCAAGCCAATCAGCATCAACGTAGTAATACATTCACCTCTTCAAGAATGTGTATTGCTGTGTGACAGGTCCTTGGGCTGCTGTGCTGGCCACTGTAGTGCGTGGGGTTGTCCCTGGATTTGGCATTTGCAGGTGAAGTAATGCGTCAGCGGTGTTGACGTTTACATCAACACTCATGTACACTACCTGTGGGCTCAAGGACTTATGCTCAAGATGTCGTCACAACCCGACGGAACCGGATTCTGCACGGAAAATGTGACAGAAAGTAACCGTACACATGTCATCAACCTTGCGGTACTAATGCCAGGAACGAAACGTGTCCACGTACGTCAAGACCGCAAATACGCACATTCATTATATATGTCATATCAATCCCGCATGAAAAGGGCTTGGAAACCTGCTTTCAGATGTTTGCAGTGTCATTGACAACACACCGTACACATCAGAGGTGAGGCCGCTCGTTTAAGGCGCCAAGCCAGTGTAACGAACAGCTTGAAATGGTGACCGGTTGATTGTGCTGCTGACTTGACTGTTCTGGTGTGTTGATGTACATGTCAACCTGCCGCTGACTCCAGGTCAACAATGACTTGCAGTGGCTGCTCCGCTGATGAGCAGCTGACATCGCTCGTAGGTCATTCGCTGGCCTGGAGGGCTTCGGCCTGGGCGGGGTTGGATCAGAGATCCTTAGTCCCCCTGATGTATTGTATTGTATTGTATTGATATTGTGTGGCTCGTCCTTGTGACTTGGCAGCATGCTCATTAGCAAGGCCAGAAATGATCGGTAATGCTCACCCCAGCCTGCAATTTGATTGTTGGAACTTCTCAACAAGCTTGGTTCAGCTCGAGTTGGGTGGCGAGCCTGGTGACAGCTGATATCTTGGCCATCAGCTGGGAGACCCAGGTCTGGTTCGGATGTGTCGCATCGTTGTAGCAGTACAGTTCACAAAGTCAGTTGAGCATTGTAGACAGCTTGAGGAAGCCTGGGGGACAAGTTGTGTAACAAGTGGTCAGTGTTGAGGAAGCCTTGCAATGACCAGTAGTTGCCCTTTGTGTTGGCAATCAAACCAAGCCAGGTGCACTATTTTGGCCCCGTTGAGTTACCATAAGCATGGTCGTTGACCTTGACTGTGGCCCGGTCACCCAGTTGGCTACTCATGAGTGATCACATGCACTGCAAGACTTCTGGCGATCACCCATGATAATCTTCAGCTGACTGCATACTGTACATACTGCATCATGGACGTCACTTACACAGGCTTCAGTGTTTCACATTGTGCACGAGGCACTGCAGGCAGCGCTGAGCACTGCTTTGAGAGTACAATACGAGATCATGTCTGACAGGACTGCCGCTGACCTACAATAGTGCAGTCCTTGCAAGTTTGTGCACAAAACCCTTCAAGGAAGTTCCACCGACATGCCTGGCATGGCCCGGAACGTCAAGTTCACGCTTTGTCCAGCTTGTGACGTAGCAGATAAGCTCACCGGCAGATTGGGTGCAACCATGTGTATGCATGGCTGAAATAAGCATGAACGCAATGTGTTGTGACTGTAGAACAAGCAAGTGTCGGGTTCAACTTGAACCCTTAGTAAGGGTGAAACTGACTGTAGTAAGCATGCACAGTCCCACACCCCCTCAATGCAGAATGATGACAAGGTCAGCATTATGCATTGACGGCTGCTGCTGCATACATGAAGTATGCTCAACCCAATCATCTGACTGTGCAAGCTGTAGCAAGTACTATACAAGCACTATACAACTGCCAACATGTGCCAGGGGTATGAGACCCCCCCGCCCCCCATTGTTGCAGTATAACCTTACAAGCAGGGCAAAGACTAGAGCACCATCAATGGGTGCTTGCCTGGCCTATATTCTGCTTGGGTGACCATCGATCGAACTTCAGTGACAAAACCACCAAAGCTCGCTGAATGCTTTAAACGATGCCACGACATATGTTTGCAGACGCACATAAATCGATCATACACATCATCGGTGCGGTCACTTGAACACGTATAATAGATACAACCATTGTGTGACTGATGCGTATATAGATGATCTATTATACGTTGCTTCAGTCCCAGTCATCTTGATGCAGCATTCAGTACACCACCTGTGATGTGACGTCACTGTATTGGGTTGATCTGCAGGCTGGTCACAACGCAACTGTGCTGCTGCTTGCCAAGCAGTGCAGATGATAGATGTGGTGGCAGCATTTGCTGGTTGCTGACAGCAGCCGTTGTTGCTGGTTGCTGGCAGCGGCTGCATTATTGTCTATATAACTGCATAGTCACCACTTCATCACTGTTAACACTTCCTAGCCGGTAAGGTCGCAATTGCCAAGCAATATGCCCTGATGCCTTTAAAGAAAATTTTCTGTCTGGCACAGAAAGTGTATTTGCTCGTTGATTGTTGATAACCCTTATCAGTCAATATCAGACATCCGTATTTTGTTACCAGAATACCGTTGAAGTAACTCCGAGTCTGAGTCAGAGCTGAGCAACACTGCGATCTGCGTATTGCTGAGAACATCTGGCGTCAGCCAGCGGCTACCCTCAGCTTAGACTCTTTGCCGTTGTCTGGCACAGAACAGCTATAGTCTCACTTCAGCTTCCAACAAGGTGACACTCCCCAAGATCAGCCGTATTGTGACATTCCCCATGAGCCACTAGTTGGCTCCTCACGGGTGTGAACCCTTAAAGGGTAACTTGTAGTAGTAGTAGTAGTAGTAGTAGTAGTAGTAGTAGTAGTAGTAATAGACATTACAGGCCCTGAAAGCGGCTCACCAACCTTATATCTATGGTGCTCACCAGCATCATCAGCCTGTCTGGCCGGACACACTGACACCATGTATCCCGTTGGTGCCACCTTGTCACGAGTGGTGCTTATGCGTACCAATTGCTCAGTTTAGCCAGTGAAGTAAGTTGGCACCTTGGGCACTCGTCTGCTCTCAAAGCTTAGATTGGCTTAGCTGGCAATACTAGACTGAAGTCCTTAGCTTACTAATGGGCTTCAGTTGTCCTGCAACAAAGCTGAGGTTGGGCTGTGGTGCAGGAGGAGGCAATGGCCAATGGAGCCATGGCTCGTTGTCTGAATTGACGGAGTGTTCTTTGCGCAAGGGAGCCATTTGTTACACCATTTTGGTTGGGCCGGGCCAACTTCAACTGCTTTGTCTATGCTATGTGTCATAAAACATTACTTGCTTTGTGACCTTGAATGGATCGCAAGGCGTTGACCATGATGATGGTCAATGTAACATTACAGGGCGTATTACAGGGCATTACCACGGTGGGCCGCAGCTTTGCTTAGTCTTGTTACACATATGCTTCATGTGCTCGCTGCAATGGTCATAGTGCTACAGAGTGCACCTTGTCACGTGACACCAACGCAAGTATGACTCATGCGTGGCACTCACAGCCTGACACTCTCCCTTACTAAGACTGAGAGTCTCAGGCTGCAGTATTCAGTGTCTTTCAGCCCTTCAAAGGCTTTTGCTTCTCTTCTATTGCAGCGGTGTGCAACACAATAACCAGAACCCTGGGAAGTTCCTGTGAAACATCATGGTTCAGCAGTTGTGCATGTTGGATGCAGGTCATGCAAGACATTTGTCGCTTGTTAGTGTCATTGTGCGCAGGCCACTTACTGATACCACTCACTACAGTAGTAAACTCAGCAAGGCTCGCAGTAGGGGTGCTGCCAAGGTGGCACGCATTTTGGTAGGAGCTTCAAGTTATTGTTGCGTGATATTGATGCTCAAGGTGAGCATATTGCCTCACCAGGTCAGCAGCAGCTTAACACCAATAGGTCAGCCAGGGTACAATGTAAGCATGATTTCAAGGCTTTCAGAAATCTTGTGTACACATAACTACACCATGTCACTGCAAGTGCAGTGAGCATCATACGGCGTACGGCAGCAGCAACCGTAAGAGTCTGACGGTGTGTGCATTGCTTCAGCATATTGTTACCCAATCTGCACCTGCCAGGAGCCACAAGAGCTAGTTTTGGTGCAAGCCTTGCTTCAATCTGGAAAGCCTGGCAGCAGGTGACATTACCTGCAGCAGGTGCTGGATGACACCCTTGTCAGTGGTTTGTCACTAGTTGTACCATTATGATATGTATCTGTATGATACAGAAGCAGCGAATTGAATAGTACAGTAGTACTGAAGCAAAACCCCACATACCCGCCAGGGCTCTGTGAGATGCTTGCCCAGTTGATGACAACCATATGCTAAATCTTTGCTCTGCTAACTCTTGGGTGAGGTAGTGGCAGAAGGTACATCTCTCACACGTATCATACTTCTGAGAAGGCTGCAGCTGCGGTTGACTTTGTTGTGCATACTCCCCCAGAATATGCTTGCTTTTACATGTGTGTGCTGTATGTGTGGGGGAGTTCTTGTCACCTGTCACAACATCTTTCACAGCGGCTTGACCAGACCATAGGGTTATTGCATGAAACAGCAGCCAGCACTGCTGACTCAGGATTGGATCATGAAGTGTAGCTGTGCACATACTTCGGTTTGGGGGCAATACAGCTCACACCGTGTACATCGTGAGTTGACAGAGCCCTTGCATGAGTACAGACTGCTTGACATTTGTTGTCATTGGCTGCTGTATATGCATCAGCTACTTCCCCACGTCATGCGGTGATGGCGGTTGTTGTGAAGGACTGTGGGGAAGTCCACACAGCAATGCCTGCTTTTTGTTTACCACGGTAGTGCTCAGCGGCTTCACCAACTTCGATTGTTATTAAGTATAATTGCTGTGCATATGGCAACTACAGCGGTGATTATCACATGTGACACACGCCGTGTTGAAAGCGGAAAAACACTGGACAGCAGAGTGTAGACTGCTGATAAACCCTGGACCAGCAACAAGTGGCACCAAATATGGCCATTGATGTGCCTTCCGGTAATGTGTCATGGCTGTGCGGTCGTTGGTCACTCAAGTCAGGTACAATTGTCATAAGTTCTATGATCGCTACTTCAAGTGGTTGATGGTGAGCTCTGCAGGTGTCTGTCAGCCACAGCATCACTGCTGACGTCAAGCATTGTAGCCCGCATCACATTGATGGGCCTGGTCACCTAGCCAACAATCATAAGCACAAGAATAAGTATCTTCAACATGGATACTAGTGACTAGGAGGAGAATGTCTCTGAAAATCTGCCGAATAGAGAATTCGCAGAGAATTTGGAGAAACTGATACTCCTTTCTCCAGAATGTAGAGAGGTATGTAGAGAGTTTAGAGAAGTGAAAGGGTGCTTTAGAGAAATTTTCCTTCAAAGTATGAGAAAATCGCATGGTCCCAGTGCCAAGGGCTGGTATCAAGAACCCCCGAGTCGGCAGCAGGTAACCATTGGCGGCACCGTCATGGGAGTCCCTCAATTTCGACTCTCTACACAGAGGCGACAGACTGGTGCTACCGTCCCCTTCACAAAGGTTATACAGAATTCCTGGGCCTGCGTTCCGCACTGTATACTATACTATTAGTAAGTTGCACAAATCGTTGCTATAGCTGTTGCAATAGCTGTATGTTCACATACAAGTCACGACTTGTAGGCCCAGGGGTGTCATGGGACGACCGTTGCGTTCAAGCATTGCAGACTCTGCAGTGCAATGCCTAGCAAGACTGCAGTATTTACACCCGATTGACATTAGGCTACGGTAGAGATCATAGATGATATCATATCATCATCTATCATAATAATAGATGATGATGTCATCCCCTCCCAACAGGAGCCTTGTGTTATGTGACATGCAAACAATGCCAGAAGCGTGCAAAGACAGCAGCACAGCGTGCTGCATATATGTGCAACAAGTACATATAGTGTACACACAATTGGGAGTGATATTATCAGTATGCTCCGCGGAGTGTGCTGTGGTATTGCTAGGCATTGCGGTCTGCAGTGCTTGAACGGTCGTTGGCTTCAGCCAGCGACGCCCTGTAACTCACTTCAAGTAAAAGAAAGCAAGGAGAAAGAGCAGGCAGAAAGCAGTCAGAAAGCAGGGAGAGAGCTGCTAGAGAGCAGCCAGAAAGCAGGGGCAGAGCAGCCAAGTAGCAGGCAAACAAGGGAGAGAGCAGGCAAAAAGCAGGCAGAATGCACCGAGAGAAGCTACTAGAGAGCAGCCAAAAGGTAACAAAAAGCAAGGAGAGACAGCGGGCAGAGAGCAGGGAAAAAGCAGGGAGAGAGCAAGCAAAAAGATGGGGGAGAGCAGCCAAACAGCGGACAAAAAGCAAGGAGAAAGAGCAGGCAGAAACCACTCAGAAAGTAGGGAGACAGCTGCTAGAGAGCAAGCCAAAACTAGGCAGCAAGCAGGCAGAAAGCAGGGAGAGAGCTGCTAGAGAGCAAGCAGTAAGCAGGCAGAAAGTAGCCTTAAGCTGACAAAAAGCAAGGACAGAGAGCAGGCCGAAAGCAGGGAAAGAGCAAGAAGGGCAGGCAAAAAACGGGGGGACAGCAGTCAAACAGCGGACAGAAAGCAAGGAGAGAGAGCTGCAGAATGCAGTCAGAAAGCAGGGAGAGAGCTGCTAGAGAGCAGCCAGAAAGCAGGGGCAGAGCAGCCAAGTAGCAGGAAAACAAGGGAGAGATCAGGCAAAAAGCAGGCAGAATGCACCGAGAGAAGCTGCTAGAGAGCAGCCAAAAGGTAACAAAAAGCAAGGAGAGACAGCAGGCAGAGAGCAAGGAGAAAGCAGGGAGAGAGCAAGCATAAAGCTGGGGGAGAGCAGCCAAACGGCGGAAAAAATGCAAGGAGAAAGAGCGGGCAGAAAGTAGTCGAAAAGCAGGGAGAGAGCTACGAGAGAGCAAGCAGATAGCAGGCAGAAAGTTGTCACAAAGCAGGGAGAGAGCTGCTAGAGAGCAAGCAGTAAGCAGGCGGAAAGCAGCTAGAGAGCTGCCCAAAGGTGACAGAAACCAAGGAGATAGAGCAGGCAGAAAGCAAGGAGAAAGCAGGGAGAGAGCAGGCAAAAAACGGGGGGACAGCAGCCAAACAGCGGACAGAAAGCAAGGAGAAAGAGCGGGCAGAAAGCAGTCAGAAAGCAGGGAGAGAGCTGCTAGAGAGCAGCTAAAAAGCAAGGGGAGAGCAGCCAAGTAGCAGGAAAACCAGGGAGAGAGCAGGCAAAAAGCAGGCATAATGCACCGAGAGAAGCTGTTAGGGAGCAGCCAAAAGCTAACAAAAAGCAAAGAGAGACAGCATGCAGAGAGCAGGGAGAAAGCAGGGAGAGAGCAGACAGAAAGCAAGGAGAGAGCTGCTAAAGAGCACACGGAAAAGCAGGGGGCGAGCAGCCAAGTAGCAGAAAACAAAGGGAGAGAGCAGGCAGAAAGGAGTCAGAAAGCAGCCAGAGAGTTGCTAGAGAGCAGCCACAAGCTGACAAAAACCAAGGAGACGGAGCAGGCAAAAAGCAGGGGAAGAGCCGCCAAACAGCGGAATGGAAGCAAGGAGAAAGAGATGGCGTGAAGCAGTCAGAAAGCAGGGAGAGCACAGCTGCACAGCACATGAAAAAGAAGGCAGAAAGCAAGGAGAGAGCATGCAAAAAGCTGGGAAAGAGCAGCCAAAAAGCGGACAGAAAGCAAAGAGAAAGAGCAGTCAAAAAGCAGTCAGAAAGCAGGGAGAGAGCTGCTAGAGAGCAGCCAGAAAGCAGGGGGCAGAGCAGCCAAGTAGCAGTAAAAAAAGGGAGAGAGCAGTCAAAAAGCAGGCAGAAAGCAGCGAGAGAGCAGCTAGAGAGCAGCCAAAAGCTATCAAAAAGCAAGGAGAGACAGCACGCAGAGAGCAGGAAGAAAGCAGGGAGAAAGCATGCAAAAAGCTGGGGGAGAGCAGTCAAACACCGGACAAAAAGCAAGGAGAAAGAGCTTGTAGAAAGCAGTCAAAAAGCAGGGAGAGAGATGCTAGAGAGCAAGCAGACAGCAAGCAGAACCTTGTCCGAAAGCAGGGAGAGAGCTGCTAGACAGCGAGCGGTAAGCAAGCAGAAAGCAGCTAGAAAGCAGCCCAAAGCTGACAAAAAGCAAGGTGAGAGA
>LWCB01000740.1:0-29939 GCA_001630525.1 Coelastrella sp. M60 | reverse complement strand
TCATGAGAGACATCAACACCCAACCGAGCTCATTGTTTGGAATTTGGTCAACTGCTGTAGAAGGTTCTCTGGATCAACTGGGGTTGTACAGGCTCAGATAATAGATTGGACCTCCTCTCACCTGCTGCGAATGAATGGTGTGGGGTACTTGAACTCCCAGCGCACCACGTTGGTCCACTGGTTGAGCCGCAGAGGGAGATCACGATGACTGCGGATCCACTGAGCATAGTAAGGATACATGACCTGTGCACAATGAAGTAGATGTATACAGACAAGCAGTAAGTACATGTGTTGAAAGTGAGACGATGCAAGCCAATATGTGCTCAAGTGGTGTGTATGATGCCTTGCTGGACCCTGCCAAGTGTGATCGTGAAGCAGATTATGCTGCATGACCCTCATCCGCCTGCCAACCAGAATTGTTGACGCCTGGCTCGCTCAGGGCGAGTGATGCGTCCACAGCAACGGCTGGAAGGAGAGAAAGGGTGATGAAGTGTTATCAATTCCAGGACGTCATTTGGCAGGTCTGGCATGCCAGCAGCAGAACCATTTGCTGACTCTAGCTTGATCCATGTAGCATGCTAGAAGTCATGCACCCAGGACAGGACAGATGTGATGGGTCAATCCAAAAAGTTGGTTCAGGCCTGGCTGCAAATGCTGCTGATATGCTTCATACAGGCTTTACACTTTGGACTGCTACTGTGGCTCTGGACATGCTTGGATACAGCGGCTCCCGAGAGGGATACGCAGGTTGCAGCTGCACCAATGCCTCAAGCACCCGGACGCTGAACTCACTGTTTCTGATGTGGGTCTGATGGCAATGGGCTTCTCCATCTCACTAGAACCAGCCTTAGTCACCCAGGCAACCTGCATGGAAGAGAAGTATCACAGCAAATGTACTGGTGAACAGCTGATAGAGTCTGGATGCAAGGACACCTTCCTGTCATCAACTTGCAAGCATACACCAGCACTGCAGTACCTGTTTCAGTAGGATGGTCATTGGCAGTCTCAGTGAATACCATCTGTCAATGGGCAGGACACCAGTCTGCGTCTTAAGAAGCAGTACTGCATGATTACCTCAGGTGCAAAGCCCTCTACGTGATCCTTCTCTGTATTCAAGACATCCTCAGTGATAAACATGGGGAAGTAGGCATTCTGCACGCCCAGCTTCTTGATGTTGTCATCAAACCAGCGCTGCACAACCTCCCACATGCTGAAAGCCCAGGGGCGCAGGATGTAGCAGCCGCTGACATCGTAGTAGCTGATGAGCTCTGAAGATACCACTAGCTCACTGTACCAATTAGGGAAGTCTTCTTCCTTCTTGCAGGACAGACCTAACTTGGTCTCTTTCTTCACCTCCTTCCCGTCTGTACAGCAAAACCAGGTAATACAGTCAGCAGATGTCATTCAAGCACAATGCTGATGAGCAAGCTAGGTGTCTTGCAGGGAAACATGGCTTGATCTTCCCAGGGCCTCTGCTGGACCTGTTCATACAATTGAATCAAGATAAGCTGCTGCATTCTGTGTGAGACTTCTGAGAGACATTGCAGCATAACCGTTGAACTGTTTTGCTGTTATGCATTGCACGTGTGCCTCAATTGGCCAGTAGGGACATCAGAGAGGACTGAGCTTCTGCTGCTGACTGTTACCCTGAGGTTTCTTCTCCTTTTGTGGCTTGGGCTGCTTAGGTGCTTTCTCTTTCTTTGGCTTAGCGGTGGGTGCTGCGCCGTTATCCTGCACACTGAGCTGCCCAGTCTGCTCTGCTACAACCGCAGCCTCAGCACCGTCTGCAGTGCAACATGGCAGTATCGGGGTCACTAGCAGCGGGTTTCGCCATACGTACAATTCAGATGCCCAATACCAAAATGCGATCAGTGGATTCCCAACATGTGGTTGTGTTGCGCCCCAGGGCAGGTCCTGCAACCAACTCTTTGTCCTGGCGGGTGAATCTCAGCAGCAAATCACAGGACACAGCGGCAGTATGCATCGATTCTTACCCAAAGATGCCATCTATACTGCTTGAAACTTGCTAATATTTTCTGTCGCTGTAGATTACCAGCAAGCAGCAGGTAGGTAACAGCCGCACTGGTCCCGCACACTGGGAGTGCTGCCAGGACCTCAGCATACCCGACAAGCCTTGCCGCAGAAGGTAGTCTACGTAGTAGTCTTCAAGCGTCTGCTTGTAACCTTTGCTAGGGCTGTTATCGACTATTTATCTGCTCTACAAGCAGCCTTCTGCTACAAGCAGGCCGCGGTATCGTGACGGGTCTATTCCAAACATCACATTTACGTTATCTGTCTGAGGCACACGATCAAGCTGACTGCGTGCACCATTCCAGGTGCAGTTGCAGCAAACTGCAGATGGACGCAAAGGCACAACGCGAATGGTACTGCCCGAATGCTGATAAGCAGGGAGTGCTGCACTTCTTCAACAGTCTTGTAGATGCCAAAGTGCCATTTATACCCGCTGCTGGGGCAGGCAGCAGGCAAATCAGCTGGTATACCTGCGGTCCTACTGTTTACGACAGTGCACATATGGGCCATGCCAGAAACTACGTGACATTCGACGTGATACGTCGAATTCTGGAGGATTACTTTGGTTATAACGTGCTGTACGTGATGAATGTCACGGATGTGGATGATAAAATCATCCTCAGGGCAAGGAGAAACCATCTTCTGGAGCAGTACCTACAGCAGCAAAAGGACCCTCAGCAGGTGGGACTCACAGTGCCTTTCACGCCACCATTGTGCTGGTTTGTTGAGTAGTGGTTGCAGCTCGCAGATGCTGCTCAGCTGAACCGACAACACAGCCCCGTAAGGCAGCTTGAACTACATATGGCCCAGCACTATCCCTCACTGCTGCTAGCAAATCGTTGACACACCTTGCTAGAGCATGCAACCGTGCAATTGCTGATGGGTGTGTCAAGTGAACCCAACAGCAGCATATGCATAATGATGTCCCAATGCATCCGTTATGCAACAACAGACATGGGCTGCTGCTGCAATAGCTCACCAACCAGCCCTCATGGTTATACTCACTCTGCCCTTGGAGATAAATCTGTATCAATGCCTCAAACACCACATCTATATTCTCTGCAGGTGGGGCAGCAAGTCGAAGCAGCCATACAAGCAGCCATTGACAAGCAGTTGAAAAAGCAGCAGGCCATGACTGAGAAAGTTGCAGCAGCAACAGATAGCAGGCAGCGGACGGAGTTGGAAGCAGCGCTCAAGAACGAAGAGCATAAAGCCAAACAGCTACAGCAGGTACAAGCAGATTTCAGGGCACTGATAGCAGGTATGCTTGGGCAGTTTGTGTACCGACCACAGCGTTGTAATCCAGCAGCTCAACCACTGCCAGCCGCTGCGAAACTTGTCCACTGATTAGTGCATCTCCTGTCTGATTTGCTGCTCAAACAGTCCTACAGTAGACATTTACAAGCAGTATGGCATTCAGCTGTAAGCTGCTGCGGCAGATACTCAGCAGGAGGTTGACAATTGCTGCCATGCCCCTTGGAGCACTGCAAAGAAACACGTGCGACGACTGTACACTGTGTGCAGCTTCCATCAACACTGGTGACATCATCTGTGGCAATTCATGTTGAATGTAACCTCAAAGCTACGCTGTTGCTTGCTTTGCATGTGTATCAGGTGGTAGTGCAAGCATACAACAAATCATGTCCATTGGTTCAGATGCACTGGCAGAGCAGCTGGATAGTCAGCATGGCAGTAAAGTGTCTGATGTCAGCATCTTCAGGGCACATGCAGCAAAATACGAGGTGAGCTGTGATTGCAGTGCTTATAGGTGCAGTTTGCAGGGACTGTTGATGCAACAGCAGAATGACCAGCGATAGAGGGCAGGTATCGCTGCAATTGAGGCCTCTGGTGGAGTAGCAGCAAGTTGCTCTATGCAGCAGCCATGACTCTATGACTCAGGGCTAGACATGGCATATCTTGGCTGTGTTATGCAGCTGTAGGAGCTCTTTTGAGTCAGTGCAGCTAGCAGCATGTTACTGTACTGAAAGATGGTTGACTGCTAACACGCCAGCATAAGCATCACCGACGGTTATCAAGTCAGCAGACAAAGGCTTGTTGTCTTGAGTGGTTCAGAGGTTCCACAGCCAAAGCAAATAATAGTTGGGAGTGTCTATGAGCAAGCGTATGGGCTCTGCTGCAGCAGAGCATCATCTACAGAGTTCAAAATCAGACCGTTGTTGGACCTGGGGCACTTTCCTCCATACTTCTAATTCTGTTGTGGCTGCAGCAAGAGTTCTTTGAGGACATGGACGCTCTCGGGGTGCGCCGACCAGATGTGCTGACGCGGGTAGTGGAGTATCTGCCTGAAATCATCGAGTATGTGCAGCGTATTGTGGACAACGGGATGGCTTATGAGAGCAACGGCAGTGTTTACTTCGACACAGCCAAGTTCAGGTAACAACTTGGCACTGACTCTGCCCTATGTCAGTCATGCACAACATATTCCTTTGCAGGAAATGGGTCAGTCAGTCAGTGAGTGTCAAGAGTAGATGTCGCTCTCTCTGCTCATAGGATTGAGTTGCAGCTGCTGCAAGTAGAAGTGAAACATATGTATCCTCAGCATCTGCATGTTGTGTACAGCCTTTCAGCAAGCCTACTGCACAGCCACCCCACTGAGCTCTTTACTATCCTGCAGCAAGACATGCTACGGGGGTTCATTCACTGCCTGCGTAGTAGATATACCCTTGCCTGCACTGCGCAAGGATTTCTTCTGCGCTCATTGCCCTACAGGGAGCTTGGTCATGTGTACGGCAAGTGCAAGCCATCATCGGTTGGAAACGCCACCCTAGCTGCTGAAAGTGAAGCAAACTTTGAGACCAGTGAGAAGCGAGGGTCTCAGGACTTTGCCTTATGGAAGGCAGCAAAGCCCGGGGAACCTGCCTGGGACTCACCTTGGGGCAAAGGCAGACCAGGTGGGTGTTGTGTATCAGTTCAGTTGTATTGATATGACTTGCTCATCTATCTACCTGTTGTAATACTTCACCAGTTGAGGGGTTGCATACTGCGCATCTGTTGCTTTGATTGGTGCGTCTGGGCGTCGCTTGTATCTCCTGTGGTGCTTGTGGTGTCCGACACAGCTTACCTGAGACTGTGTGAGCCTGTTCCATCCATGCGTGCTTGTAATAAGGTATCCATATTGTGACTGCCCTGGTGAAACCTCGATGCTTTGCGTTGAACCAGGTTCTCAGGCCCTGTCGTCTGATTCTGCTGTGATCAAACGATGCATGTAGTATACATGACACCTTTCTGATCACTAGACTACTGACCCAGATCAAGAGCTGCATGTGTGGTGCTGAGAATTTCAATTCATTCTCTTCACAGGCTGGCACATAGAATGCAGTGCCATGGCTAGCAAAATCATCGGGTCAAACCTTGACATTCATACTGGTGGTGAGGATCTGAAGTTCCCTCATCATGACAATGAGCTGGCACAGGCAGAGGCGTACTTCCATCACGAGTGAGTTAATGCGTTGAGCTCTGAGCAAATTACTCCCTATAATATCAGGGTTAGCAGGGTTAGTGCAAGCCTGAACCCTGACAGCAGCACAGGGCAGACAGCGTCTGTACTGTGCACGGCTTGTTGTTGACTGTCTGCTGCATGACTGAATTGGATGTCAAATGGATGTTCCTCTACGTGTTGAGGTGTATATCATAAGCATCTTCTTGCCCAGCATGTGCATGCTGCATACCAAGTGTCATACCTACTTGTGTATGGCGTTGTTTTACGGCATGATGGTGATATAGCAGTATACTTGGACTCTGCCCACAACAGATTATAGTACTTGACATATATGTGGTCCAAATGCTGCTTTATCGTCCTGCAACATGCACAGGGGTTGTCGTCAGTGGGTCAACTACTTCCTGCATAGTGGTCATTTGGAGATTGAAGGCCTTAAGATGAGCAAGAGCCTCAAGAACTTCATCACTATCAGGTGCCTTGCTGCTTGTCTTGCGCGACCCACAAGCTTTACTTCCAGAGTTGATCAATGCTTATGTTTCTTCCTCTACTGTGTTTCACCCAAATGCAATCGACCTAGCTTCCTGCACATGCTAGCCCCTGCTGTACCAGAGTGTGCGGTGCAGCAGTATAAGACACTTGTGCTACATCAATTGGCCTGTGACACGCCAGCTGTGGCTCTGTTGGTGCTTCATTGCATCAACGTATCTCAACCCCTCATGGCTGCTGAATACACAAGGCTGACAGCAGCAGCTTTCACGCTTACAGACATCACCATGTAGCCACTCGACCTTGATCTGAGACTACATCACTGCAGATTTTGGTCTGTTCCAGCTTGCGACATGAAGCATCAGTATAAGTTCTTGTGTTTGCGTTTTGGCCCTGCAGGGAGGCACTGCAGCAGTTCAGTGCACGGCAGTTACGTCTGATGTTCATCATGAACCCCTGGAACAAGACCATCAGCTACGGAGAGACCATGAAGGCTGAGATGAAAGCCAGGGAGCAGGCCATCAAGAATTTCTTCCAGAATGTGGATGTGGCTCTCAGGGAGGCTGCAGGACAAGAAGCACAGACAGCTGCTAAGTGGGAGGTGAGCACAATTCTGGACAAGGCTTCCTGCAGCAGTTGTTTTGTCACCCGGCTGTTGTGTGTTTGCAGGACATCCACGGAACACAAGGCATCTGGAATGCATGTCTCAGCAGCATACTATGTGGGTCTTAGTGTCTGTTAGCGGTGACTGCAATTTGGGCATGGTGTCGCCTTGGTGGGGCCTCTTCTCTGTTGTTGCCCAAGAGGGGCATCATGATTGGCAGGTACAGCATGTGCCTGAAGACGACATATGTCTGTCAAGCAAGTCAAGGTTATCCAGCAGCACGATCATTCAGCTGTGTGACATATAGTTTGTGGGGGACATTTGCGGTGTGTTTGTCTGCTCGTTTCACCGTCCTGTTTCCCTTTTGCAGGATGATGAGCTTGTCCTCAATGCAGCTATACAGGAATGTCAAACAAAGGTTCATGAGTCTCTGCTGGACAACATCAACACTGCCGGAGCTCTGGATGCACTGGCAGGTAATGTTATTTGATGTTATGCATGGGCGCAAGTGAATGGAACTGCTGCAAAACAGAGACTCTCTGTGCATAGGGGAACCAGCAGTGCCAACAGGATCAGTGCCCGCAAAATCCGTTAGTCAGATGATTAGGACATATATCTCCTTGCCTGCTGCAGTGCTGATTTAACCAAGACGTGGTGATGCTATACTGTGTGCGGCACCAGTACCTGTTGCAATGCCTGTTGTTGGGTGTGAGGGTGGTGTTGTACTTGATTGTTTTTCTTGATATCTGTATGTATGCACAGGTTTGATCAAAGCCACCAATCTGTATCTGGCCAAGAAGCAGGAGGCAGCGGCTTCAGCAGCAGTATCCAATGGCGATGTCTCTGGATTAAGACCTGCAGGCGCACACTCATATCTGTTGAGGAAGGCAGCTGCTTATGTCACACGTATCTTGTCAGTGTTTGGCATCCTACAGGTACAATGCGCAACTGGTGCTGTTTGTTTGAAAATTCTGTTCAGTTCACAATCGTTGTAATTTTTATGGTTATCACAAAGGTTGTAAACATTGCAAGTCACAAGCATTGTTTCTGAAGCAGGGCCATGGCAGGAATCTCTGTATGCTTTGTTGACGTGAATGTGACTGCAGTAGACTGTCCCAAGTTGTTGCATTTGCATCAGACTTTCTGGCATCCCTTAGATTCCGTTGTTCAATCCATCTCATTGTTTCAACAAGATCTAGTGATTCAGTGGAAAGACGTCTGAAGCATCAGGTTATCAAGTTCTTATGCTGATCATTGATGAAGGTGGAATTGTGTTACTGATTGATCTTCCTCCCTCACACTTTCTCTCAGGGTCCCAGTGATGTGCTTGGTCTCGGAGGTGATGGGGGCAGCAGCACTGATGCAGCAGCAGCTAGCTACCTGGATGCATTTGCAGCATTCAGGGATGAGGTACGCACTATGACTTGCCCTTAGTTGCAAGTCAGCCCCCCTTTTTTTATGCTGCAACCATATCAAATTCTTCAACTACGTCAGACTCCTGGCTGGACGTCTTAGATTCAACCTTACCCTGAGACAAACAGCTGCACAACTCTCTGCTTCCTAGGCATACAATGTTGTCAGAATGGCAACAATATACAAGTAGGCGACACGCTGATATCACTAGAGGGTATGTGTATGCCTCTTCCTTTGATGGCAAAGTGGGGTTGCCTGCGTCTATCTCATCCCTGCTGTGAACTGCACAGGTTCGTGGGTTATGCAAGTCCAAGGCAGCTCATGGTGAAGTCCTTGGTGTTTGTGACAAGGTGCGAGATGATACGCTGCCTCAGCTGGGAGTCAGACTGGAAGACAGACCAGATGGTGAGTTGTGTGGATGATGTGTACGATCTATAACTAGAACTGGATAGTTTCAATGGAGACATATCTCTGAGGGAGCTCCTAGGAGGCTAGTTATCGGTGTTACGTTACATGTTCTTGCTGCTGAGATTTGATATCCTGTTGATGCTCGTCTTTGATGATAGCGGCTGCAGCACCGTTATTAACTGTCAAACATATGCTATTGCAATCTTCTTCTGTTACAAGGCTCCACAACTCCCATTTCCCACTTCTATAACCTCAGTTGGATTCCTGTTTGCTGTAAAGACAATGATTTTACTTGACACAAGTTTATGCCCGGCTATGTGTGCTGATGTTTGTTTCACCAGGCAAGGCCATCTGGAAGCTTGATGATCCAGCAGTTCTTGCAGCAGAGAGGGCTGAGCGGCTGGCTGCTGCTGCTGAAGCAGCTCGGCGCAAAGTAGCGAACGCACTTGATAAAAAGGTAAGACATACAAGAAGGTCCCTGAAGAACATTTGAAGACACACAGCAGTTTCTGCTGAGATTGTAGAGAATTATGCCGCTATCCTCACATGTGGTGTATGCCTACCCGTGCTACCGCTGCTTCTGCTGTCGCTGTTCTTATTGTTGACGCTGCTGCTGCTGCTGCTGCTGCTATCGCTGCTGCTGCTGTCAGGGCAAGGAGCTTGAGAAGCTTCAGAAGTTGGCAGCACTTCCCTCTGAGGCTGAGGCACTAGCAGACAAGTGAGAGTACAAGGAAACGTGCTGTACAGTCATCTCAATATACTGTCACAATGTTGGGTGGTGGTTGCAGGATCCTGCAATGTGCTGCTATCCGACCTGTTTAAAAAGCACCATATAGGTTACTGGGACTGATGCAGATCACTGACCAGCAACAGCATAACACAGGTTGAAAAGCTGCATAAGCAGGAGAGCTGTTGCTGGCAGTGCAGATAGCTTTTGCTTGTGTAAGCAATGCTGATCTTGTGTACATGTGTGATTTTGTGTACATGTGTGTCCAGGTATAGTCAGTTTGATGCTGAAACGGGAGAGCCAACACATGACAAGGACGGACAACCCTTGGATGATAAGGTACCTTTCAGGGGACACCATCATCCTGTATATCAATCAGCATCTGCATGCCTGCACACTGCTGGCTGCTTGCTTTATGATTTTCACTTGTGCACGCATGCTCTTCATATATATCTGAGCCTGCTCGTCAACCTGAACACATGTGCTGGTAATTGATTTTATCCATACATACATGCATGTGTCAATCTGTGGTTTAGGCCAAAGCAAAGGGGAAGAAGGATCTTGACAAGGTGCGCAAGGTCCGTGAGCCTCTTACCAAGAAGTTGGCAGAGGACCCCAAGGTGTTGGAGACTTTGGCAGCAGAGGTGGAGGAACTTACAAAGCAGCTGGAGGAGCTGCAGTGATACCAAATCGTTGGCGTATGAGACAGGTGCCACTTGTTGTCACTGACTCGTGGATGATCACGCTGGTGACAGCTGCAGTACCTCAGACATGGAAATGCGACCTTTGACAAAGAATGGTATTAGTGTCACAACAACTAAGACAGGTCTTAAGCATATGCTGGCATGACACAGGTTGTGCAAGCATGTACGCATGCTCACTGCTGCGGCTGGCCTCTTGCTGATGCGAACTCTGGAGGTCGGATGCGAAACTGCCTAGCATGAGGACCTCCAGCAGTTGTTGCTGCAGCACTTCAGTAGCTCCTGCCTGCAAAAGCTTGAGCCTCTGTGCTTGCTGCTCTCCTGTCTTTCCGCATAAGCTTGAGCCTGTGTGAACTGGTTGTCTGTGCCAGATCTGTTATTTGTTGATTGATTTATAAACTTCAGGTTGATGTTGCCAACATGACTGGCAGTCATTTGTTTTGACAGTTGCTGAGTTGCCCAGCCCGTTTATAGATAACCTTGCTATTTACTAAGTTTAGGTTTTGATTTAAATTGCCGGGATTGCTGTTGCTGCAGTTCCTTAGCAGGTCCTGTGACAGTGTGTCAGGGACGCTTGCCTCTGCTGCACCGTGTTTGGCAAGGGTAGGTTTTGGCAGTCAGAAGTCAACCAACAGCAGCTACTAAACGCTTCTTATGAGACTGACCAGTGCAACATGATGATCCCCTTTTTGAGTCTCTAAGCCGTGGCAAGCACTCGAGATCCCATATGCCCGACGTATGATGATCATATGCTCAGCCATCGGTGAAAGCGACTCAGACGCTGCGGCAGGAGTCTCGGCCGAAGCAGCTGCTCAGAGTCTTCAAGCCTTCAGGCCTTGCAAGGCTCTAAGTCATTGAGTCATGGGGTGGCAAATCCAGAATCTGGACAAGATCTTTGTAGCAAAAATCGTAGCCAACGTGGATGCCATCCGATATGAATGCCTAGTATGCAGCCATTAACGCAAGGAAGCGATCCTTACAACAGTAGAGTGTATATGTACACCAGTGTTGTATTAATACACGTTATGACCGAGTCATAACAAGCAGCAAGACGAGCTGTCATGACCTACTTGACTCAATGGTTGATCACAACAGCACTGCCGCCACATGCAACCATGCAAGATACCATGCAGTCAGAGGAAAACGACAACAACATCCAACCTGGACTAAGCATACAACGTAAACTTGGTTGTGCAAAATCGAGCACTGCCTTCAAGGACCAACCCCAAAACAGCCAGAACCAAGAAGGAACTGTTCATCTCAAGCCCACGTGGAACACAAACAAGAAGAGATGTTACGTGACATTACAATTCATCTTTCGATAACATCTATCAGGACTTCTCACAGCAGCCCTCGCTCTGTCATAACTCGCTTCATAGCAACGCCCATCTGTGCCGGTGACTTGCTGATTGTGACGCCTGCTGCCTCCAAAGCAGCGATCTTATCTGAGGCCTTGCCCTTACCACCACTGATGATGGCTCCAGCATGACCCATGCGGCGACCTGGAGGGGCAGTTAGACCTACAACAGCAGTCATAGCAGCACCAGCAGAGTTAGCAGTGTACTAGAAGTGCTATGGTAGCATATACAAATGCATCTGGTATGCAATGCCCATGTGGCCTACAGAACCATCTGACAAGTATACCGGTACAATTTGAGCAATGACGTTTATGAAAACCTCAACAAAATTGGCGCAACGGTTCTGCCATGGGGTGTCCACCACAGCTGTAATTAGCCATGTGTATCAAACTTGCTTGCCGCTGCAATCTCACCTGCAATGAAGCTGACCACCGGCTTCTTTGTCCCAGACTGTATAATAAAGTCAGCTGCCTCTTCCTCTGCTGTGCCTCCAATCTCTCCAATCATGATGATGCCCTCAGTCTACAGCAGTAGCAGCGACAAAAACAGCAGCAGCCCTTGTGACATAAATGCATCGGAGTTTGCCCCACGCTTGAGTTGCAAGCATTCCTGTACTTCATTCTGCTGTTTCCTTTTGCATATGCGTTGGGTAATCACTCAATCTGCTGCAATATGCAATGTCTCATAGCTCAATGCTACTGAATTAATTCAAGGAGGATTCATTACCTGAGGGTCTTTCACAAAACGTTCCAGACAGTCAACAAAGTTTGTGCCATTGAACGGATCTCCACCAATTCCAACAACTGTAGACTGGCCCAATCCCTCTTGGCTGGTCTGGAACACTGCTTCATACGTCAGTGTGCCAGAGCGGGACACGATACCAATCTTTCCTGGCTTATGGATGTAGCCCTACAGTTGCCAAACCATCATCATCATCATCATCAGCAGCAGCAGCACCCAGATATGAGACAAGAGAACAACCGCAACTAAGCAGGACATCCAGAGCTGGGATGCCTACACACCTTCCCACAATTGCATAACGACATATTGCTGCTGCTGCTGTAGTTGCTGTTGCTGTGCAGCTGCTACCCTTGGCTGCAATGTGTCATGTTGTGGTGCCTAACTGGCAGGAGTTCTTGCTGAACACCATAGTTGGTCAGGCTGTTGCAGAGCAGGACAAGCTTCTGGCTTACCGGCATGATCCCAATCTTGCATTCCCCTGGCTTGATTATTCCTGGGCAGTTTGGGCCAATCAGACGGGTCTTGTTTTGTTCGCTCATTATCTTCTTGACCTTGACCTGAAGTCGGCAGGAAAGTGGTGACAAGCAGATGCCGACATCAAGTTCTGATGCATCAAAGTAAGTGCCTTGTCAACGACAGGGTCTTGTCAAGGTGGCCATATATGGTTTAGCAAAATATTGGAACCAGGAGGTGACAATAGCGTCAACCAGCAGCAACGAAGATTTGCTCATGCTGTTCCATGGTATGCAACCAGGTATGCAGTTGCAGGTATGCAGGGTCTCACTGCTTACCATGTCATGTTGTGGGATGCCTTCAGTGATGCACACTACCAACTCAAGCTCCTCCTTCACTGCTTCTAGTATGGCTGCTGCTGCAAAGGATGGTGGTACATATATCACTGATGCATTACAGCCTGTCTCCTTCTTGGCATCTGCTACTGTATTGAACACTGGTAGCCCAAGATGGGTGGTGCCACCCTTTTTGGGTGTAACACCACCGACCATCTGAGTTCCATATGCTATGGCCTGCACAAGGAACGACAGTCACTGATCGGTAAAAGTACGAGGAACGATACATACAGCCTGCACAAGCTGGAAAAGTCCCCACCTGCTCTGTGTGAAAGGTGCCGTTCTTGCCGGTCAAACCTTGGCATATGACCTTCGTATTCTTGTCAACGAAAACTGCTGGTTGCGCTGCCTGCGTAGGATTGCGATCAACGTAGGGCTCTCGTAACTGTATGCAGATACGCACTCAGCGCGCGAACATATAACGACATGGCAGTATCCCTGTGTTATGGGCCTGATGATTGATACGCAAAACATCACGACTGATCGGCCTCTTTCACCTGAGAGAACTGCCGGAAGCCCGAAGCGGCCTGGTTGAGAACCGCTGTCAACGCCCTACACCAGAGATCAACTGTTTATTATTACTGATACCTTGTTGTGCTTTTAGGCCGCTCGAGTACATACCTAACGGCATTCTGAGCTCGCACCATACTGATCGCACTAGAACAGCACCTTTCCCACAAGCAACTCTGTTCACCACACCAGATCTGAAACAATCTCTGATGAAGTTATATACCCACCATCATCTCATCCACCGGGACGTCCGCAACAAGGAGGTCTGGTCCCTGACTCACCGCTGTTACATTGCAAGACCTTCTTCCCGGCACCTGAGATAAGTGATGTATAGTCATTGATCAATAATTTGTAAATATTGCCGGTAAACTTGACGGTTCGGAAGTATGGCTCACGTAAGACGCCGTTTCGCACGTTGAACGGTTGCCAACTTACATGAAACACTTTCAAACTCATAACACGCGTTTTCAGGCATCTTCAAAGTATCAACATCAGCTTCTCTTAGTGTATGCAGAGCCCTCTACTTGTCCATTGTGCAGCAGCCAAGTCCATGAGGGTCATGCATCGGATGGTAAGTCTGTCTCACTCACGGCAACTTGCTGAGTTCGCTACAAAAAACACTTTCAAAGTCATACACGCGTCGCTAGGGATGGTCAAAGCATAGTTACCTACGGTCGCAGTCACCAGTACCACCGTGCTTGAAGCCTTTGGCCTGGGGCTCTTTGCCAGCTGTTTCAGTGCAGCACGCAACTGGAAATCAGTCTGGAATTGTCTGCAGATAGGTTGCACTCGCACCATATATAATATATTATAACACTTTCAAAGTCACTAAACGCGTTGCTAGGCATGGTAAAAGCACAGATTGATTGATTGATGTAACTTTCAAATTGAAAAAAAAAATAAAAAAATTGATAAAGCACCTTGCCTGAGTGTATGCAGAGCTCTGCCCTCTACTTGCCAAGTCCAGCAGTCACGCATCTAGTCTCTCCTTAGCTCACATATCCTAGGCGTAATAGCATAACGCTGTACGCAGGGTCACTGTCACCAGTCCCGGTCTATGATAGATCATGTTTGACTGTACGCTGGATAAGAGTACGCTGCCCTCCTGCTTGCATTCAAGAAAGAAGACACGAATGCACATAGCAAGTTACCAGGGTGTACTGAACACCAGGTGCCTCAATGTGATGGCAAACACTGACCAGGGAGTTGCCTCTCAACTCTCTGCTATTACACAAGAAGAACATAAGTATATGCGTGTGGGATTGGGTTCTCAAAACAATATCCAATCATGGCACACCCGCGTGCGTAGAGCAGATGGCATACACATGAGGAGTTCGCACTAACAAAGACGATCTGCAAAACAAGGCCAAGCTGCTAGCAGGTTTCGCACGACACTTACTTCATTGCACCAGTCAGAATCACCAACTACACCACTCGTGCATGCTGTCACATGGATGTAATGCAAGTGCGTAAGCAGCTATAGGTGTTGCTATTAAACTCAAATAAAGGTTTTGTAATATGGGCAAATAACATCGGCTACTTTCCACCATACATTGCTCAACCCCACACAGCGTGCTGCCATGACATACGTGCAGCAACTAGTGTAACCAAAGAAGCAACAGGAGGCTGGCCATACATCGCAGTACCCTTTTGCACGAACTCACGAACTTTTATCTGGGAGCCTATCATCCACACAGCTACCAACCCAGCCTGGAAGAATGAAATCAACAGAGAGAAGCTACAACTCCATATGAACATGTGCCAGGAGAAAAGCGCAAACAACAATACTCACTGAACACTAATGAGCTCAAACACAACCGCTCACAATGCAGCGATCACCGAAACACAGTTATGGCACACACGGAAGCTAGCCGAGTGCACCACCAACCCAGCTCAAACCACCTCCACCTGCTTCTTCAGCAAGCACAAGAAATTCTGTCAAAAGGCACTTGATGCACACCGCAGCCAGTGCATGGATGGCACCTCCATGGCAGCAGAGTGCTACTCATGGTACTTTGTTGCAGAACAGCAGTAGAGTGCAGCTACTCCGTGGTCTTTCGCAGCTGAGCATGCTTCAGACGCCTTCGCCAGAAGCTCCTCATCGCCTGTCGGTGAATAGCACGCAGCATTTGTTGCTTTCTGGATAGTCCAAGCTGCAGGGGATGACCACAGTGCTTGCTGCTGCGACGCTGCTGACTCACAGACTGTCCATCCACCTCTTCGTCGGCTCGTGACGCGGCCACCGACGCTCTGCTGTAGCCCACATGACTCTGCCTGAAGCTGCTGTACCCATCACAGCTCTGCCTCATCCCAAAGCCGAAAGACTCCCCAGCAGCATCGGCTGTACCCTCCTGCTGCTGCCATGGCTGGAAAGGTGGCCGCTCCACCTCCATGTCTTGCTCCCTTGCCTCATTGTCACTGTCCTCTTGATCATCCTCATACTCCTCCTCATCATACTCCTCCCCATACTCGCACGCTAGATCCACACCCCTGCTGCTGCTGCTTCCCACCAGCCTCAGCTGCTGCTGCAGCGACCCGTGGTGCAGCTGTGGATAAGCACCTGCTAAGCACGACCAGTATCTGCTGTGGGCCTTCTTAGCTGCTTGTATGGCCAACCAGCCAAAGGCTGATGGTCGAGAAAGCACATTGGCAGGCTGCTCCCCCAACAGGACCCTCAAGCAGGCCTCCGTGCTGACTGCTGTTGACAACAGATTGTATCCACCCTCAAGCAGCAGCACCGTAGGCGCCACAGTCATGAGGTCTGCTGTCATCTGGCCAAAGCACTCTGGTGTGAGGCAGCACCCGCCAATGGGATCTCCATCTGCTGCATCAAAACCGGCTGAGATGAGTACCAAGTTAGGTGCAAACTCGCGAGCTATAGGAAGGATGACCTGCTGCATTGCTGCCATGTAATCTCCGTTACCAATATTCCCAGCATCCCAAGGTACATTGACTGTGTATCCTGCACCGGGACCGCGCCCTACTTCATCAGCTGCCCCTGTGCCTGGGTAGAAGGTTCCCCTGCACAGCAGTGAGCACAACATCAGCCACATGCTTTCGAAGGCTGACAGCGTCCAGCAGCAGCTTACTGCTGTGATGTGAGACAGCTGTCATGTAGACAGGCTGTAACAAGGACTGTGCAGTGGGAGATGACAAAGGAGGATAAGGCTGTAACAAGGAGTTTTAACCACCACCAGAACCCACCTGTCATAACGATGCAGCGACATATAAAGGACTGAGGGGTCGGACTCGAATATGTGCTGTGTACCATTGCCATGGTGTACATCCCAGTCCAATATCAAGACTCGCTCTGCCCCTGCTGCCTGAGCTGCACGTGCTGCTACTGCTGCATTGTTGAAGAAGCAAAACCCCATTGCTGTGTTGCTTTCTGCATGATGACCTGGCGGTCTGATGATAGCAGCCCCACAGGTGGCCTCCCCTCTGACAACCATGCATGCCACCTCTGCTGCGCTGCCTGCTGCTAGCGCTGCACAACGCAGTGTGTGCTGGTTGATGTAGGTGTCTGACGGTATGCTGATTGCTGGTACAGTCCCTGAACAAAACATCTGCAAGCGCTGCAAATGCTCAGGTGTATGTACTCGCAACAGCTCCTGCTTGGTGGCTGTGCGGGCACTCACACGTTGACACTGACCTGCAAAACCACAAGCCAGCAGCACATGGAGCTATACACACAATAGCAAGAATATCTGCAGCAACGGTACCCAACAGCATCAACCACTGGCATCTTGTGTTCAACAGCATCAACCACGCAGAGGTTAGCAACAAGCTTGGCACTGTGATTGCTCAAGAGCAGCTTGTGAGCGATATTAACACTGCTGATGCTGCTGCAAACCAATGCTAAGCAAAGGCAGCCCTCGTTACCTGCAAGCCCTTGTACAACAAGACGAGACATGATTGCTCTCAACCTGTCAGGTCGCTCTGGATGAGGCACAGCCTTGCCTTCTTCATGCAGCAGCATTTCATCATCCCATATGATGAGAGGGCAGGGCCTGTGGTGCTGTGAGGATGTCAACATGTCCCCTGCACTTGCTGTACTGCTGCCAGTATCAAACAGCGAGTGGTCATGCTCACTGCTGTGACCACAGTCGCTGCACTCCAGAGCATGAAGACGGGCTGTACAGTTGGTGCAGTACTGAGGAGGTGGGCCATTGGGGTCCCATGTCTCCTCCTCCTCATAGTCGGCTGCATCAACATTGTCTCCACTGCTTTGAGCCTGCCCTGGGGTCCAAGAATCATCTGCAGAATCAGTCGGTTGCTGTTCAGCTGTCAACGGCTGAGCGGCTGGCTGCTGCAGACGGTCGCTGTGCAGATCTTTTTGCTCTTGGTGCTGCATAAGGTGGTCATGAAGTGGAGTGATTTGTGGACTGAGCACAATCTGCCTGTCATGCTGACCTGGCGATGTCTCAGCTGGTGCCATGCTTGAGCCGGCCCCTGCTATATTGCCGCATTTGTCAACTGCAAGGCTGATCACTGCTGCAGCTGAGTCTGTGCTGTGAGATTTATGCGTGACTGAGTACTTTGCAGTCGTCGTGAGTTCCAAAGTGGGGTTGCTGATCATGAAAGTCAAGGGTCCTATGCAGCAGAATGACCTGCGGAAAACGGCAGGGGTATTCACTTGAGCATCAACGCATAGCACATGCAACATGTTCCGACCTGAGGAGCTGTGCGAGGTTGAGGACACGTTGTGAGATGGTGACCTTCCCGCCCAACACTGATACACGTCATGCGAGCGATATCAGGCTACTGCCAACAGAAGAAGGTAACAGAGACCTTTTTCCAGTGTATGGAATGCCATAAGCATAGTTGAGTCTAGAAGACCCTGAGCTTCGTTGACGCGCAGCAAGCTGCGCCATGCATACCATAGGCTGAAATATGATGCATTATTTTTCGAAAAAAACAACAACATGCATCCAACTTCGACGACCTTTGATTACACAACACGCCTCGGTGTCCCATACGCACCCGACATGCTCAAGATAGATGATGAAACATAGTCAGGATGTATTCTGACCTCTATAGCAGCGACAGCAAGGACGATGAGAGTTCGTGAAGACAAGGTCAGGGGCCGTGTGGGCACTATGGCCCCTGAAAAGGGCTTGATAAATTTTTTGAATGGCAATGAAAACGCTCCTGCAGAATAAGGGCCAGCTGGGGATGATTACAGGCCCTGCTCAGGCCGCCGTCAAGTCAGCTCCTTTGTGCTCCTACGCAGAAAGACGAGCTGAGCCCCTAAAACACAAGTGCTCTGTGCTGCGCACTGAATATGCCAGCATGGCTGTTATCACAGGTGCTACCAATATGTTTGCTTAATCGCAATAGCAGCCCTGCGCTTAGCACGCTCCAAGTATGGCTACTTGACACGTCACCTTCGCTGGGCCATAAGGGTGCGCTAAGCAGCACGTAATCATCGCACCTGTGAAGTGTTCTGTATTCGTATGCCGTAACGTTTCAATGCACCTTGTCTCTGCTGACTCAGCAACACCACAGCAACAGTCTTGGCTGTTGGTCACAACAGCTGTCAACAGCCAAGTCAGCGAGACAGCAGCAGAGGGGTGCGCCACTTAAATAGTAAGCCACCACGCCAGGTGTGCATTCACGAAGTTCTGCATGTGTCATTGCACTAGTTCCTGCCTACCCTGTATACTTGTCAGAAAATGTGCATTGGCAGTCAGCATGCACGCCAGTACTCAGAAGCATGGATGCGCAGGCAGTATACTGCAATGCTCAAACAGTTTACTAGCAAAAACACAGACACAGAGGACACATATTATGTACGCTGTCGTAGCTGCAGTTCTCTGCAGTGTCTGAAACCTCCCTCACAGTGCATACTGTTCTTTGGTGTCACACGGTTGTGCAAGCACAGCATCAGCACAAGAACAGCAGAAACCCTCCACATGAAGTAAGCAACTTTGAGTGATCTGCCAGCTCAACTCACCTGCTTGTAGCAAGCAAAAGCAAGCTCCATCAGCGACCATCAAAGCACCACTCTTCCTTGGTCACGAGCATACAGTCCAAAATTGCTGCATTGTTCCTCACAACAGCTGCTGAGCTGTTTCCAAGGGCATACTGATTGAAGCATAGGGCTCAAATCCACGCCAGCAACAGGTTTCAGCCCCTTTCTGTTTTGACCCCACTCATTTACCTGCTGTGCTCTACAAATTGCCACGCGACAGCTGCGGCTGCGACATGGATGTGTCACTGCTGTGCGCCCTGCATCCGTGCTTACACACGGTATTTGAGCTGCAGTAGGTAGGCATGGGCGTGCATGTATGCATGCTCACTCACTGCCGTCGTCTGGTAGACCCTGTTGTGACCATGGAGCTGCAGTTGCAGGAACCAGGGCAGACTCCATTGACATGCACGACATGCCTCGCACTTCGGGTCAGGATGTTGCAATGGCTTGGGTGCTGCTTGTGTGAAATTGCCCAATACCAAGGATGTCCTTGTGTAAAACTTTGTGTCAATGAGCAGCAGGTGCAACAACTGTGAAATGGCTGCTACATTCTTCGACCTGCAGAGTACACAATCAGGAGTAGACCGATTGTTCATGCCGGTATACGCTTGTCTTCCAGCTGCATCACTGAGCAAATTTTGGGATTGCAAGAACTAAACACAGGAAAAATACACTACCATTGCTAGCTGCATAGGATGCCCAACATCTTATGGTTCACGCTTGAAAACTGCTCAACACGGACAATTACTAAGACTTCAACATGCATACATGACCGACTGCACGTTCTTTTGCCTAGTAACGCATTTACAACCATGCCTGATGTCACCCTTGGGAACAGTGACAGCTGTAGCAGAACTCATACGATACCCACAAGTGCTGCTCGCAGGACAAGGCTCACCCAACGAGTCATGACTTGCTACCTTGAAGTACAGAGAGTCAGTCTGCATGGACAGAAGTAGTCTGCACGTTCATGCCAGACTCGGGCCGGCGTACAGGTAACGTTGTGCTGCTTCGTGCCTGCCCCTGCCATGTTTGCGTGGTTGCCACTAAACGCACACTGAACCAACATATTCCGGCTGCTATATCGTATCTTCGGCCCGTGAGGTGATGTTCACGTAGTTACAAGCCTATGTACACTGTACAGAACGGCAGAATGCAACCAAGCGCACAAACAACCATTACAATTATCACTGACTTCTGGTAAAAAGCTACAGGTTGCAAACACAGGGCAGAGAGAAGGGTTGTACGAGACAGAACCTTGCGTACCGTATTGGTACCGTACTGCTCCAAACCAGGGCACTGCCCTGTGCAGCCAACATCCTACTCTTTCTACCCAGGAAGACCAACGTATTTTACAAGGTTGTCAAACTGGGCGTCACACACTGTCGCCCGAGCACACTGAGCTCAGCACAGCTTTGGATTGTTCAAGAAGTTGTCTCTAGTGGGCAGTCTCAGGGAGGGATATTTTTTCGATGTACTGTGCTGCCGTGTTGAAATTATCAGATGACAGAGTATAGAAACACAGCCGGGAGGTACGCAGGATAGACCAACTTCCCCTGCAGCTGTCCTGAAGCCAGTTTCAGGGCACAATGGCTGGCCTAGGCCTGCTGTGTGCCATCATGGCATGATGGTTGGATCAGGGGGCAGCCTCCCATGTGAAGAGAGTAGCACCAGTACAGAAGTTCTTCAAGCAGTGCAGCAGCCTACTACATGTGACAAGCTCTACATGGATTTGCAAAAACGGTGAGGTTATGGGCAACTCTTTCAGTTCAAGATAAGTGTCCGGTCTTGCTAACAACCTCATGATGAGGCTCGCAGCCCTACATGATGTTGCATGCAACTGAGTCATGTACTGCACACACATCTCAAGCTACCGTGCAGCACCTGTGTCAAAGGTGGATGAAAACACACTGTTTATACGGGGAACACCAGTAGCAACCGGTCAAAAGCAAGCTTGCTGTTATGCATGTAACACACTTGTGTGTGTGTGCTGTACATGAGCAGTCATCTTTGTGTGAAGAGAGTTGGCTCATGCAGTAAAGTGAACGTATGCTGGCTGATAAAAAAAGCAATTGCTGCTCCTAAGTGATCTTTTTCTCTCATGCCACAACACTACTGCTCCCATGAGGGCAGCAACTGTAGCCTGCACAGTACTGCATCCAGTAACCTCTGTTGCTGACAAGGCTCCTGCAGCAACTTGAGAGCCCTTCCTGACAACACATGTGCAAGCGCTGCCTGCTGCAGAATCTGCTGCTGTGCGTCTTGAGGCAGCAACAGCAGCATATGCAGCACTCTGGCATCAACTGTGTTGAAAGCTGCCGATGAAGGTGTGGATGCATGTAGAGCAGGTGCCCCTGCACTTGCTGCTCCTTGCTGCTGCAACATTGTGCAGCCCCCAATGCACAAAGGTTGAATCCATGGATGCTGCAACAAGAATCTCTGTAGGTAAAGCAGCATTCTGCCTTCTACTGCTGGCAGCTTCTGCAGATGCAAGACAACCCCATTGCTGACAGCTACAACAGCAGAGGCACCAGCATCACCTGCTATTACTGTTGATGCAAGAGCCGGCATTGCCACTCCTAGCAGGCTCTGCCAATGAGTGCAGATGTCTTCACTCCCCCTCAGATCATACACACTGCTGCCCATACGATGAATGCTACCAGCAGTGCCCCTGCTGCTTGCGCCATTGACTGCTGGCGTGCTGACACCGCTGTTGATGATTGCTGGTGACTGTAGTGCCGCTGCTGCTCCTCCCAGCGGCATACAAGCCACGGTCACCAGAGTCTTAGTAGGGACTGTCCGCTGCTTTGCCCATGCCACCTCAAGAGCATATCCATGGCTGTCCAAGCACAGTGCATGCATCCTACCCAGCTTCCCAGCGTGCTCAACCTGCGCTGTGCTGTTGCTGCTGCTGCTGTAGCAGCTACTGGTTGCTTCAGCAGCCTTTCTTCTATGCCCTAGAGGTACGGGTGGCAAACATGCGACCTGCGATACCCTCCTGACATCTGAGTGGGCTGCTGTGGGCTGCACACTGACTTGACCAGTAACATCATGCACCTGTACCTGGTACGCCGCCACGCCCTGAAACATATCTGCAGCTAATACAATACCATTATCCGCATCAGCAACTGTCAACGATACTATAGCAGCCCTGGCAAAGCAGTGTGCAGCCTTCTGCAGCTTCTCCTGTTGTATCTGGTAGACTGCTAAAACAGTACCCACTGCGACCAACAGTAGGTCACAACTGAAGCCACACACTGCGGTGACTGGCTCAGGCATGCGGAGCCGTGCAACGCGCTGAATGCAATAGCTCTGTTCAGGTCCTGCTGTTGCTGCTGCTGCATGATGCCCATCAGCAGTAGCACCTGGCCAAAGATTAGCACACGGATCACCAACATTACCACCACCCGCTGCTGCTGCTGCTGCTGCTGAGCTTTGCGCACCTGGGCTGCCATATCTGTTGCTGCCTGAGTGACTCAAGAGCCGCAACACTACCACCTGACCCTTACACCCCTCTGATTGCATCATGGGGTTGTGGACTTCTGTACCCAATACCACCAGAGGTCCCACCCGCTGAGCAGTGTGACCTGAAGTCCCACCCAGCCCACGAGATTGCAGTCCCATTCGGCTGGTGCCAATGGGGGATGACTCTTGTCCCTTGCTGTGACGCAGCAGTTCTGCATTGCGCAGCTGCTGTTGCATTGCTGTGAGTGTAGCGTAACCAGGGGTGCTTGCATCTGCGCCTGTTCTTGGGGAACCCCCAGGCGCATCCCGGGCGGGGCCTGTAGTACCACCAGTGCGGCGTCCAAACATGGACCTTACTGCACTTGCCAGACCCCTACTGCAGCTTCCAGGTGTCCCGAAGGTTAGTTGCACTTGCTGCTGCTGCTCAGGGCTGCGGCTGACATCGCTTTGCGGCCATGGCCCAACAGCAAAGACATCAGCAGCAGCAGACCAAAACCCTATGCTTGTGATCTTCTGCCTGCCACTGGGCTGGTACGCTGCTAGCCTGACACCTGTAGATGGATCCAGACACTGGAGCCAACAGACAGATCTATCTTCCTGAGTCTGTAAGAGGGAGTTGCTGTTTGATTGGGGTGTCGAGCAAGGCCCAGAGCAAACTGCCAGCAGAAGCTGAGACTGTGGGTGGTGTAAAACCTGAGAAACCTGGATGCCATCCATCCAGCATTGTATGTCATGCTGCTGAGGCTGCTGCTGCAGTGGGACTTGCAACAGCTGAAGCTGGCCATTAGGCAGTACACATGCAAGATGCTGCTGCTGAGTCCTCAGGCAAAACTGATTTGGTGTCATTTCATCTGCACAGACGTCACCAGACTGCTGCTGCTGGTGCTGCTTTGTGGTTGTGGGTGCTGCATCTGCAGCCACACTAGCTGGTGGCAGCTGCAAAGCAACCGCATTGACAGCAGCAGGAGCAGCAATGTATGTTGCAGCTACTTGATACGATACTCCACTGATCTTCAACAACCACAGGTTGTCACTGACAGCCAAGACACACTGATCTTTGGGATAACAGTGTTGGGCATCAGCTGTGGCTTTGAACCCTGCATCAGGGCTGTGACTATGGTAGCCTGTTGCTGCTGTGGCTGCTGCTAAACCCTGATGATTCAGCAGCTGCAGTTTTGGAGGTGACCCTGGGATTCTGATGTGGGATAACGTCCTCAGTGTGGGTTCTGCGAGAATGCCTGAGCAACTGCTTGTACTTGCAGGTTGCTGCTGGTGCTGTGGAATGCTCAGATCATACAAACCAATGTCACCATTACGGAAGCTGACCAAAACAAGCAGCGAAGCAGCAGTGCCTCCCATAAAAGCTGAGTTTTGAGAGCTATTGCTAGTGTTGCTGCTACTGCTGGCAGCGGACAACCCATCGATGTAACCAGGAGTTTGTAACGATCGTGGGATTATCAGGCAGCTTTCTGGGACTGCTGATGGCACTGACTGCTCGGCTGCTGCTCTACTGCTGGGACCTGCAGTCACCCTGAGCAGCAGCCGCAGTGGGTGCAACTGCTCTGCATCAAAACTGCTCAGCTGATGCAAGACAACACTGCTGCTGCTGACGTACTGCACGCCCAGAACCTGTACCGCTCCAGTATAGCACCCTGCAATAATGTGATGACTGTAAGGCGCTGCTGCCTGAGGGCTGGTCCTGCAGTTTGCAGCAGCAGCAGCAGCGGTGGCAGCATTGCCACTCAAGTCTGTAGCACTGCATAGCTGCAAACAGGATAGCTGCTGCTTCAGCTGTACGCTGCCGATCTCTACCAGCGACCAGCTCTGTCGGGTCCGTTTCCTGCAAACATTTGGCGCACCCGACTGCCCAGCAGCAGCAGCAGCGGTAGCAGCAGCAGCGCTTTGGTTAGCCTGCTGCTGCTGCTGCTGCTGTTGTGTGCGGCAAGATACCTGCAGCATGACAAGGTCACTTGTATTGAGATAGACCAGCACTAGCTGTCCTGATGTGGCTGCCAAAACAACACTTGTCTGCACTACCTCCTGCTGCTGCTGCTGCTGCTGCTGCAAGCTGGGACCTCCTTCAGCGTTCAGCTTATCTATGAGCATGCTGTCAGAGACAGCGCAACTTGTATACTGTTGTGGCAGCCGCTGCTGCCGTTTGAATGACTGTGCAGACCACTCTTGATTGACATATTGTGCACAACTGGGCGTTTCCTGTGCCATCTGACTGCCAACAACCCCAGCCTGTTGCCGCTGCTGCTGCTGCTGCTTACTACTGCTGCTGCTGTTGCTGTCTTCTCCAGCTGTACAAGATGAAGGCCTGCCTGTGATATGTGTGGCGCCAGGTCCATTGGTGGCAGGAAGTTCAAGTTCAATTGACCCAACTGCAGCGGATACTCTCTGCATTCCTGCATCTGCAACCTCTTGGCTGTCATGTGCAGCAGCTGTTGCTGCAGCAGGCTTGGTGCTAGCAGCACCCACAGGTGCTTCATCATGGCTTACTGCCTGCAAATCCTGCGATGTGACAAGCTGCTGCTGCTGCTGCTGCTCAAGAGTTCTGCTGTACTTGGTACTACTCTGCCGCCTGTACCCTCTACCCCCTGCCGTGCTACTGCCATCAGCATCAGCAGCAACAACAGTTTCCAAGCAACACAACCTTACACTTGATGGTGTTACTTGCACAGCCACCCATTCAGCCACGCAAGCAGCCAGCACTGTTGTCTCGGTCTCCACCAGCCCAATGATGTTGGATACATCCACGAAGCTTTCCCCAACTGACAAAGCTCGGGAGGCAGCTGGAAAACTGACCACCAGTGCGATATCTTCTGTGCTGGATAGTGATGGCTGTATTGGGAACATACCAGTGCAGCTGTCAAGCATACCAACTGGACCAGACTGCAGTTTCCGTGCCGCTCTTCCAGGTGTCAGCACCTGCAGACCGCCAAGTGCTTTGCTGCTAGCAGCAAACAGCGCCATTCCTGTGTTTCCGCTGTTGTAAAGCCTTGATACCGCACTGTTGGTTGCACCACATGATGTAAGGGAATGTGAAAATGTCCCCAGCTGCTGCTGCTGTTGCTGCTGCTGCAGTATTGCAAAAGACTCAAATGGACCTAGAAGCTGCAGTCTACTTGCCACTCGGTAAGCTTTGTGATGCTGCTGTTCATCGTCAGCAGCAGTGTCTGTGCACCTATCCGGCTGCTGGTCAGCTTCTTGGACATCACCCTGCTGACTTGGCAGCAGCGGCGGCTTTGCAGAGGGCACTGCACCTAGCTCCTTATCTGCTGCAGTGGCAGCAGCAGGTGCTGCAGTGGTTGCTTGCTGAGCAGCGGCGCTGTTGTTTATACACATCTGGTGTTCAGTCAAGCCCGCAGCCAGTATGCTTGCACCAGAAGGACCTGCTGTTGCTGAAGCTGCCCCAATCAATGAGTCCAATTCCATCTCAGCTGCCGTTTCTGCTTCCTCAACTACTGCTTCCACCTGCTGTGGCAGACAGTCAGATGACTCCAGCTGTAGGTCCTCAAGGCGTCCTGCTGCTGAGCCAAGATAGCTGCTACCTGCTGCTCTTTCTGTAGATGAGCTGTGCGGTGAAGCAGCAGCAGCAGATGTGTCTCTCCCCACTAGCTGCAGCAGATGCTGCTGCAGCACCTCTGAAGGTGATGCAGTCATGTGTGCCTCATGATTCTGCTCTTCACCATTCCTTGCTGCTGCTGCTGCACTAGTCCCAGCAGTTGAAGGCTCATCCACAGGTTTGAGGAGCAGCACATTGGACCTGTTGTCGCTCACTACCAGCAGCTGCTGGTGTGGCAAGGCAAGCAGGACTTCAGCAAATCCTTTGGAGAACTGATGCAGCTGATGTATCCTTGCAATCATGCTGCGCATTCGATAATTGGTTGCAGTATGCATACTCCTGGGTATGTCATGGTTCTCTATAATAACTCTGACAAGGCTGCCAGACCTCGTGGCAAGTACAAGGACATCAGTTTTGGCACCCGCAGTATTCACCCCTGCTGCATCTTTTTGCATCCAAGTCCATGCAGTAATGGGTGCATCATCAACCTGCAGCGGCAGAATACCAAAGGAACTTACAACATCTACATATGAATAGCGAGATATGCTCGAGTCGCACCGATTCAAGAGTTGATAACTGGGATATGCACCCACTTCAGCTGGTGACGTACTGTGATAAGCGGCAGCTGCACAAGCTTGCAAATGTGCAGATCATCTATCCTTCTTAGTGTGTTGTACACCATATGCTCGTGCGTGCTGCTGCAACCAATTGTACCTGCAATATTGCACCAAAATCCGCTGCCTGCTCATCCCCTGCTGATGATGTTTCACCCTCATCCATGGGTTCAGGATCAGTACTGCAAACAGTGATGACCGCATCATTGTCTTCTTCTTCACTGTTGCTCAAAGCCTGTGCGTCAATGGGCCCTGCTCCATGCTCGGGTTCTATGTCTGGACCTGTTCACAGTTGATAATTGTAGTACAGGAAACAGGATCCTGATGTGAGTGCAAGGCACAAGTAGTTTGGACTGCAGAGTCGACTTAAGACTGCAGTGGATAAGCAAGCATGATGAGTGCAGTCCTCGACAAGAGCTTGGATGCAAGAGCTTTAGTGGCCGTTGATGACTTTCACACATTCACAAAATAAGAGACAAACATGCGGCAATTGCCTTTTGTTATCAACCAGCACTACTTTCACTCTGCTGGACGAGCCAAATTTCCTTTCAAACATGTGTACAGGAAAGAGTCAAACATGTGTACAAGAAACAGGAAGAGGAAGAGCATGATGCAGCTGTGCAGGACTTTGTTCCAGTGGTTCTGCTTGTACCTTGAGGCATGTATAGATCATCAGTCTCCTCTGCTGCAGAGTCTTGAACATGTTGTGCAGCAACACCTGCAACATCAACATGTCACAGATGAACACAACCCAATACATACTATCAAGCTGCAAACAACTCACACTAATCTGCATCAAACTGAAGTCTATCTGCTACGTGATCACCTGCAGCATCGATTTCCTACAAATGCTGCGCTCAACAAGGTCATGAAGCATGAGATACAGAATGTTGGTCAACAAAGCGACATGCCAGTGCTGCAGCAGTATGCTGTTCTGTCCTTGGAGTACCATGACCACCTTTCGGATCAGCATAAACCCTGACCACCCCCTGCAGGTAGTACAACTGGTCCTCCTTCCCATGCTGGGGTTGTTCTTGGGTGTGCCACCATGACATGAGGTCAGGCATTGCATTGTCCCAGTCAACATCGCATCCAGCCAACATAGGTGCAGCTGCTGCAGCTGCTAATACCCTGCTTGATTGCAAGACTTCAGTGAAGTCCAGCAACAATAGTGTTTCAGCTGCAATCAACACCATGGCTGCAAAGCAACAGAAACAACAGCAGCTGGTTGAGCATGTCAAACCTTGGTATTAATGGACTGTAGTGGAGTCCAACAGCATTAGCAGCATCAGGTAAGCACTCTATCCAACAGCTGCAAAGTGCAGTGATGATGACATCACTGCATATAGTGAGCTCTACATGTATCTAAACCCAACAGCCAGGAGTAAGCGGAACACCAGGTCTGACATGGACTTGGGCCTGGCAATGGAAGTCATGTATGCCCATGCACAGGTCAAGAGAAGCGGGACAGCTGTCATACCTGATGGATTGCCTGGCACAGCTGTTACACGCAAGGGGGGTCCCAGTATGTGCCCTGGTATAGATTGTGGAATCAAAACTGTAGCAATCTTTCTTAAGCAGTTTGTCTTGGAGTTCCATGTGAAGATGAATGCTTTAGTCAGATTCTCTGGCTCTCCTCCTCTGCAGGGTATGCAGACAGATCGACGTCTGATCAAGATGTGTGGTGATCAACCTCAGATACAGATGTGCACAGAACATGTAGGCCTACAATGTATTGCCAGCCCTGCAACCCATGTTTGTGGTGGTGGATGTGCACTTGAGCTTTGTGTTGGTTATTCGGCACTTCCTGATGATTACGTGCACCATGGGCGCAGCAGAACATCAGCGGCCACATGGCTGGACCCCAACAGATGACCTTCAGCAGTGCCCACCTGTGCGACAAGACAGCAAGGTATTGAAGCTCTGAAGTACCCATGCAGCTGTCATCTACTGCCTTGCTGAAAAAAGCCATGTCTGTTATACTGTCCAACTCCATCTGCTGGTGCAACTCCATCCTCAAAGCACGAGCTCCGGCTATCCTAGGTGCTTCTACTGTTGCTGCATACACCACAGGTTCTTTGAGCTGCTGCATGCCATGTGACGTCGGACTCCTGTGGCCTTTTTGCCATTCAGGGTAAAGTCCTGCATGATTGATCCCTGCTTGTTCTGCTGCATGGCTGACGTCACACGGTTGCCCTGCAGCTTGCGAAGCTTCGGGACATGTGCAAGCAACGCGCAGGCACCCAAATCTGCCAGATGCAGCAGCAACAGCAATAGATGGACCGTAAGTTGGCACCGCCAACCTGTGTCCCAGCTGGCTGGCTTCAAGGGACCCTGCAGGGAAAAGATACAGCAACTGATGGGCAGAGAGAAAGAGCTACAACTGCCTGGCGCTGAGGCAGCAGCATGCATACAAACTACTCTTGTGATTGTATACTGCATATGTACAGTGCTGAACACAGCTAGCAGTACACCGTGATGACGAATCTGCAGGGCTCACCTTGACAGAAGTTGAACTCACTAAGAGTGATAAACCTGCATGTTGTGCATCAGCAGTGAAGCTGAGGGAGCAGTGAGGCGAAGGTTGGGCAAGATCACCATGCGCAGATTGTCTTGTACGCATTCAGATGGTACACATTGTTGAGCATGAAGGTGACTCACCCACGAAGGTGACTCACCCATGAGTACATGGCAGGGTATCTTACCTGTTGAAGTACTGGTCATATTGCAACAAACACAAGTTACCAGTCTCCAGAAGCATCAGCAACTTGTCAAGTTGATCCTGCAGTCAAACACAGAGACACGCAGCACGATTTCAGGGGGACGTCAGTCGCAGGGGGAGATCAGTCACAAAGACAGCAGCAGGCCAAGCATCTGCCAGAAGTTGGGGACTGCAGGAGGCATCTGGTACCACAGAACTTGGATGCTATGGCTTATGCCAGTATTGATCGATCACATCAAGGCATCAAAGCTGCAGGGGAACAAAGTTTTTGAATGCCAATGGAGTGCTTGATCAACGTATCTTTTAGCT
>LWCB01000733.1:0-16385 GCA_001630525.1 Coelastrella sp. M60 | reverse complement strand
AACTGTCATAACATCACCACTGTAACTGTCATAACATCACCACTGTAACTGTCATAACATCACCACTGTAACTGTCATCAGCTCAGTAGTAGCACATTTGAAATCAAGACCCACCAGCCCTTTGAATGTCTATCAGTGCTGCAGCAGCTGCTGCAATCTTGATCGCTTGGACTCTGCACATGCTTGCAGGGCAGCAGCAGCTGCTGCTGCTGGCGACTATTCATCTGCCAAGCAGCTTTCAGCAGAGGGTCGTGCATTGAAGGCAGCAGCAGACGAAGCTCATGCAGCTGCTGCTCTGAAGATTGAAGTGGCAAATAACACGGGCAATAACGCAGGACTGGTGAGTGGCAACATGCCTGTCCAGCACCAAGAAATCATAGGAAGGCGCGCAAAATTTCTCGCTCAATGTTGTTTATACTTTACGCAACTAAGGCTTGTGGATCTGCAGCAATTGATACAAGCAGCAGCTGATTGGGTCATGCAAATGCAGACTGCGCACCATCCATTATGAGATCTTGTCATCATATATATATGTGCTTGATTTGCTGCATGTTACTGTGATCTTGCCTGTGTTTGCCTCTATCATCTTGTTCACATAACATTGAATAGTATTCATATCTGTGAGTGGTGCTCTGTCTGAAGCTGTATCGCCTCTCTCACATGATGCATTGCAGTGGGAACTGGACCTCCATGGACTTCATGTCAATGAGGCCGTCAAAGCACTGCAAGACAGGTTGGAGCTACTGCATGATCTGGTCAAGGACATAATGCAGCAAGCACAACCAGCAGCAGCTGCAGCAGAATCCTCTGCATTGCCCTCAGTCAAGCAGGGTGGAATAGCACCTGATGCTACTGGTGCTGGTGGTGTTGGCAGCAGTCGGCAGCAGCTGCTGTCTCAGCTGCTGCTGCTTGATGATCAGCAGGATGTTCCAACACACGTTAGGCAAGCTGCTGGAAGGCAAGAGTTGAGAGTGATAGTGGGTAAAGGGAACAACAGCAGTAATGGGGAAGCTAGCCTGCCCCGGGTGGTGCAACAGTGGTTGACAGATGGCAAGTATAAGTACCTCGTGCGGTCGGGTGCTATTGACGTGAAGTTGAAAAGATGGGGAGTTGAAAGCAGCAATAGCCAACACAATGGACCTGCAGCAGCTGTGGGTCAGAGCCGTTAGGCTGCATAGTCCTGACATTGTCGCAGCAGAACTTTAACGCTTTCACGCAGTGTGTGACTGACACCAGGTTTCTGGCATCCTCTATGTTCACTTGAGGATTGCACATGCATTTTAAGTGGTGCTTGTGCAGCTGATACTAAACAGTACTCGTGTGCCGGCATTCTCTCAATATACTCACGGTGCATCAGCTCACAGTCCTTGTTTTCTCTTGACTCATCGCTGACCTAGCACTTCACCTGATCTCTCATGGGTTCAACATTTCACTGATACTGCTGTTTTGTCTGCCATGGTGGTGTTGATGCCATCTTCTTGTCATGAAGTGCGCTTCTACAGTCAATCTGCGCTTAGAAGCAGTTTCTTTGTTTGTGAGCCATGTTGCAAGGACCTGACCTGGTCAAGTGCTTTCTGTCGTCCCTGTCAACGCTAGAAGTTGAACGGTTGGGCAGCGACAAAAGCCAGCACCGCCCGTAAACAAGCTTGCAGCGACTGTGAATTGAGCATCGAGACGCGAGACAAACACTCTAGCAACATCGTTGCTCCAGTGGTAGGAAAAGAAACAGTAAGCATACGCAAGATGGCTGCTTCAACAGTGAGCCGCTGCCAAATGGCACGTGCAGGCGTATCTACAAGCTGTAAGTGCACACATCTATGTTTACGTGCTGCAGATAGTTGCTGAACAGTGCCACAACGCTAGCTGATTGTGTTCGATTCTGTTACTTGGTAGTGTGCCTAGTGCCGCAGAGGCAGATCTCTGCAGCTCATCAGCTTTATGGCAAAATATTGATCTGTGTCATTGCTGAAAGCTATCAGCCGGCAAGCATCTTGCTGCCAGTATTTATCAGACCTGATGAACCGTAACGCTCAATAGCTGGAGCGCATTCAGATGCCTATATCGCCCGCATGGCAGTCCAACGCTGCAACCGAAGTACACATTGTCAGATGACCGGCGCATCATGCTTAAGGCTGCTGTGTGGTTGATGTACTGTTCAGGTGCCAAGTCAGCCAGGGCAGCACGCGTTGCATTCAGGAGCCAAGGCCGCAGGCAGATGACAGTTGTCGCAGCTGCTGAGGGTAAGGGTCCGGGAAACATCAGATGCAAGTACTAGCATGTGTTTGAAGCTGATAGGGTCGCGGTCCCTGAAGGTCATGGCCTCAGGCATGCTAAGCTGTCTTTATAAGCTTTGGATCAGGATTGCTGAGGTTTCCATGCACACTCAATGCAGTCAGCTGTCACCCCAGAGCAGCATACTGTTACTAGAAACACATCCAGCTGCATCTGGCAGCACCCCTCTCACAATAGGCCTGGTTACTCACAAGTACTTGTCAGCCCACAATCTGCCAAGTCGCATTGCAGTTGTGCCTGCTGCTGGGTTGTGCAAACCCCAGCCGACAAGATGGTTGCTTATACTCTTCATACAGGACCTGTTTGCGTAGTGACTGGTGGTTCTAGAGGGATTGGGCGTGCTATTGCCCTTGCCTTGGGGGAGAAAGGCTGCAGAGTAAGGGCAAGGAGGACGGGGATATTGTCAATCATTGACCCAACCATGTCTGCACATTCCTGGCGGTAAAGCAAAGGCCTCAAGCCTTCCAGCAAGCAAGGATTCAGTGTCATGAATCCCGCAGCAGTCCAGTGCAGCAATCCCATAGCAAGTTGTATCAGTGGTTACTATCATGACAAGCAATCATACTTTGATGTCAACCAATGCAAGCATGGTGTTGTTCCCCTTGAACCGCAGGTTGCTGTGAATTATGCCAGCAGTCCTGCAAAGGCCGAAGAGGTTGCTGCAGAGATCATAAAGGCTGGTGGTGATGCTATCACCATCGGTGCCAACGTGGCCAAGCGGGAGGAGCTTGATGCAATGTTCAAGACAGTAACTGACAAGTGGGGTGCACTAGATGTTCTGGTCAACAATGCAGGTGACTAGAAGACGAGATAAAAAACCGCCTGCATGTATCCCTTGTGGTTGAGTGCTCTGGTGATTGTGCCTGTTGCCTGAGCGTCAGTAGTGGCATGTGATTAATCCCAAGGGAATTGGCATCGCAGCTCACACTCATGCTTTGCAGCAGGTTGTCGTTGCTTTGGGAAGACACAAGGCCATTCATTTCTCTACTGTTGTTGTGTCGGCCTTGAGTAACGTGGACAGCAGCATGCTGCTGCTGAACACTTCAAGTATCCAATTTGGATGGACCATTTACAACCCTGCCACAAGAACACAATTCATTAATGCTAGTTCTGTTGCTGATGTGGCTGCAGGTATCACACGCGACTCATTGATGATGCGTATGAAGCCAGACCAGTGGCACGACGTCATTGACACAAACCTCAGCTCCGTGTTCTTTGCCACCCAGGTACAGGCTCATGCGATTCTGTTCATAGATTTGTTACAAACCAGCCCATGCAGCAGTGACCTGATGTTCTGCCTGCAAGCATGATGTTAATTTGCAGGTACAGCATGATCTATCGTTGCCTGTGCACAAGATACCAAGTGCTACATGCCTTGCTGTTTTCTTCAGGCAGCTACAAAGGTGATGAGCAAGGCCAAGAAGGGGCGCATCGTCAACATCACCAGCGTGGTTGGTCTAGTTGGGAATGCTGGTCAGGCAAACTACAGTGCAGCGAAGGCCGGAGTGATTGGTCTTACAAAAACTACAGCACGCGAGTGGGCCAGCAGGGGCATCACTTGCAATGCAGTTGCACCAGGCTTCATTGCTAGTGATATGACAGCAGCCATCCCTGAGAAGTATGAAGCACAGATCTTAGCTGGCATCCCTATGGGTGAGTGACCTGCAACTGCAGCACATAATGATAGTTGATGGTCAGCAGTGCCTTGCTATCAGATTCAAGCTGCACTATGGTGGTTTCCCGTTTTAGCAGATGCCGACAAACGTCCTTCATGTACATGTAAGGCACCATGAGAGCAATGTAAACATGTGGAAGCAAATCCTGATGTTGCTGTGTTTGTTCAATGCTGCTGCAGCGCGCTATGGGCAGCCAGAGGAGGTAGCAGGTCTTGTACGCTTCCTTGCCCTGGACCCAGCAGCAGCCTATATCACTGGACAAGTATTGAATGTGGATGGTGGCATGGTCATGTGCTAATCTGCTAAATGACACAATGTACAACGCATACAGCTGTAGGCCATTCCCTGGACAGCTCAAGATGCTTGATAGGCCTTTGAGCTGCTGCCGACCGGCAGACTCTGCATTGTTTAAGGGTACGCCTTGGCAGTGGTTTAGCTGTGTCCATATAGTTCGGAGATAGGACACAGACAGCAACAAGACATGAGGGCGATCATGCACATTGTTGAGGCAGCTACTGCCTCGTCATTGGATATGCCAAAGCAAAGGCTGGCTCCATTGCTGTTGATCTGGCGTCTGGTCGCAACAGCAGCTGTCAAGTTGGCTGACGTTGGCTTGATTTGTTCCCAGTGACTGTCCTGTGTCTGTGTATAAGAAACATAGAAGCACACACTGTGTGCTGTCCAGCTTGGCTGTCTCCTCTGGATCACAAGTAGCGTGAATGTGCTGTGCCAAGACTTGTGCTAGATTTAAGTTAAAGCCTTTGGCACTGTCGAGGTGTCTGCAGCGAGTGAAACAAGCTGCGCCTGGGAGTACGCAGACACTCGGCGAGCACCAGAGGAGTTGCGTGCCTTGTACTTTCTCACACATGGGTGCTACACAGTGGTCAACGTTAGCGTCATGTCCACTCAACTGTTACAATTGGAGTGCGCAACGTTTGCAGAGCTGCATCGTTATCATGCACACCAGCTGTCAGAGTTCAAAGTCACGACAGCCATTGACGATGCCAGCTCCAAGTATCGACGGCTGACACAGCTACGCACGTACACCTGTGTCTCATGGATTGATTGTTTTTTGCGGCTGTTTGTAAGGATACGTCTATGCATTGATTGCAGAGGGACGTATTCAACAACCACAGTCCACGCAATGATTGCGCCAAAAAAAGGTTCATTGCGATGAAAGAATGTTGATAGCAACCAAAGGCTGCACACAGTCACGCCAGGGCCTCAAATGGCCAGCAGCAAACCTGTTGCATCGCCAGGATGGATCCAACGTTCATATGACCGTGCTGCCTCTATCCCGGCTGCACCGCCTCAATTGAGGAAAGAGAAATCTTCCCCTGCTGTGGTACAGCGCATCAGCTCTAGTCTTGTGCGAAATGTGGTAACAGCATCTGGCCAAGGTGCTGCTGGACTCTTTGGTGAACGACGCAGCAATGCTGCAGTCTGGAGGACACGGTAGGAAGAAGGACGGAGCTACCATCGCGCCTTGTTTCAATCATACTGTTACACCAAGCCCTCTGCGTAGGTCTGTCCGCAACAAGCACGAGAGCTATTGCATCCTACAGCTGAAACAGCCAACCAAGGGCCTGGCCGTGCAGGTGAGCCGCGGTGCCCTTCTGCCGCATAGTGTTAACAAAATAGCGGCACATGCCGTGCACATATACCACCTCTCTTGATATGACACTGCAGGTTACATTTCTCAGCCCGGCTACAACCCCGCGGGAGATCCGACTCCTGCATGCAGTGGTTGCAACTGGCCCTTTTAAACCTTTGGCAGCACAACACTCTTCTGAAGCTATATCTTCAGAACGAGTGCGACACAGCTTGACAGTCAATCCCAATGTTCAGGTGCAGCGGTTCCTGAAAGTTGAGATGAATGGGCAAGCTGTACCCACAGCCTCAGGTACTGCAATGTGAAAATGACAGGTTGGCAGCAATGTACTTGTTGCGAGTTGATTTTACTGGACCTTGAATCTTTCACGCATCGCACCTCCTTGTGTTGCCTTGTGCTTGCCAAAGTCGCTTCATGCTGCGTCTGCCAAAGCTCAACAGTTGACCAATATGCTGAGTGGGTTACCATGTTGTCCACCGCAGGAACATCTCATGCGGTATGCCAGCTGAATATTCTGCAGATGTCAGCAATGACAGCGTCTTCAGCAGCAAATGCAAGGCAGCTACCAGTACCAGCGCCTGAAAGCCCTGCTTCATCTGCAGCAGAGCCATCAGCAGTTGTAGCTGATTGCAGCGGCATGCCTCAAGCAGAGTCTGAGGCATACCAGCCAGTTGACTGCAGTGCAGGAGGGCATGCAGAGGCTGCTGCAGCAGCCAGCATCAGGCACAAGCACGTTCCAAGTGCAGCACCAGATGTAAGTGCTGCAGTGACAGAGCAGAACACGATGTTTGACAACTGGTTATCTCAAACACGTTCGTCAATACAGCATAGCAGGGCTGCAAGCAGTTCTATACAAGGGGGCATAGCAGAGGCCATGTTGACAGCTCAACAGCATCAGAGAGGGCCACAGCAGCAAAAGGAGCAGCATCAGCAGCAGTCGAGCACACAGTCTGAAACAGCAGCAGGAGATACACTGCAGCAGTGTCAGCTTCAGCAACAAGCAGGACACGCATACCCATCAAACAAAAGAGAGAGCAGCGTACACTTGCAAATGACTGTGAAAAGCAACAGACAACAGTTTCTACAGTTGCAGCACCAACATCAACTGCGTGCAGCATATGCAAACCAGCAGCAGCAGTCCCATGGGTCTACAAGTGTGAATTCACAGCATCTGCTAGCAGGCCCTCGACTCCACTGTGCAGGCCATGCTGCAGCTGCTGTGCTTTCTGCTGCCGGGCGTCCCTCTACTGTTCTGAGCATGCTGCAGCGCTCAGAATCCTGGAGTCAAGAAGACACTGATAACAGCAACATCACTGACAGCATAGACAGTGCTGTGATAGGGGATGCATCCTGCATGACACAGGAACGTTCTGTTGTGGAGACAAGGGATTCACAGATGGCACAGGACGGTCACAATGTTGCGCAGCAGCAGTTGCAGGTGGGCTTACTTCATGATGAGTCAGGTGTCTTGCTTGGCAGCGTCACTCAGGGCCCGAGTATAAGAGACATCAGCTGTCAGGGCCCACATGCAGATGCAGAGGAGGTCGAACAAGCTATCTCTGTTGACAGGTGTGGTAGCAGCTGTTCAGTTCGAGGACCCACTGACGATCAGGAGCACTTCAAGGATGCCAAATCAGCTCATGATGGTGTTGATAGTGCTGATGAGGCAAGCAGCATATGCAGAGGCAGTACCGGCTACACGTTGTCAGATGGCATGTGTCAACCCTTACTGCAGATGGGAGATCAGGATCCTGTGTATGCTGTGGTCAAAGATCCAGAGCTGACTGACAGCAACAACTGCATGCTCATGTATAATGACAGCAGGCAACCAAGGGATCTACAGCAACACCATGATGCTGTGTCACCTCTGTCAGATCGCAAGGTGCAGTCATGTCCAGCCATATGCCCTTTGCTAGACACCAATGATGTCAGACATGCATACAAAGACGGCCCCAGTCTGGCTGCAGCAGCACCCAAATGCAGTGGCCAGCCCAGGCATCTTACAGCCTCCAGTGTCAGCAGTCAGCAGTGCATGCCATCAGGCACCCAGCAGCAGGCTGGGCTGGGGGTCACTCTGTCTCCAGAAGTACTTCGGCGCGGGCAGTTGGTCAAGCAGAGCTGCCCCACGCTCAGCTTTCCGAGGTATCAATCTCACTCACCAGCACACCGCAGCAGGGAGGGGCATGCATCAGTAGCTGATATTGATGTGGCTAACAGACATGACATCGGCGATGCCCCTTCCAAGCGCAGCAGACTGGGGTCTGCATCTCGATGCAGAGCTTGGGAGCAGAAGCAACAGCAGGCTGACAGTAGGCCCTTGTTGGATGCGGCAGAGGATGTAGAAAATGTGGCATGGCAAACTCATGCACCTGATGCTCTTTCTGGGTATGAGGCAGTTGGTCTGAATGGCAGTGCAGCAGATTGCATCAGGACACAGAATCCTCTTGGTGAAGCAATGCATTCTGCACAGAATGATGATGTGACGGCACCTTCAGGATTGACAGGAGGGCAGCTAGGCTTGATGCAGCAGCAGGATCCAGTGAGTGAGATAACAGCAGCAGCAACGGTTGAATTTCTGGCGGAACGCAATCAGCAGGGACCAGCTCAAAACACGCTCCTGCAGGCTTTGCTGTTCAGCAGCTGCGACTTTAGCAGCTCTCAAGATGTCACCCAGAGTCAAGAAGGATGGCAGGCACAACAGGTAGCAGAGTCTGTCTGTCATGCTGGTGTACCCGCTGGCTGTGAGAGTCCACGGAAAGTTCAGCAGTTGGGGTTTCTGCCGCAGGCTGGCAGTACTGCAACATCAGTCCAGCAAGCAGGAGACAACAATTGCCTCCCTCAGGCAGCAGGTGGTTCAGATGTTGTGAACTTATCTCCTATTGCAGAGTCATCAGAAGTCGTCAGGCTGTATGATGGCATTACTGATGCTGCTGGCACTATTAGACAGTCCCCAGCTGGTGGTGAGCCGTCTGGCTTGCAGACCATGAGTCAAGTGATGCAGCGGCAGCTGTGCCTTGTACCATCACAACACAGCGCATCAGCCAGCAGCGCCACGTATGCTTTGGCAGATGCCAAGCGTGCACCACAGCAACAGCAGCAGCAGTACCAGCAGTGGCAGGTTGCATTTGATGGCTCGCAGGAGGTGATTCTTTCAGCGAGTTGCGTACCTGAGCGGCAGTCCTGTGGTGAGACTGGACACATTTTTCAGACCGTACCACAGCAGCAAGCACCACCAGGCAACCAAGCTGACATTGATGCTGCTGATACTGCCTCATTCCATCAGCAGGTTGCCGTGCACAGCAACTCAGGTGGCCGAGACAGCTTTTTGCGGCAATCGACCGGCACCCAATTCCCCGCTGTCCCCCTCAAGGCTGAAGCAGTAGCAATGACCAGGGGCATAGCAGAAGACTCAGAGGTTGGACATGTGAAGCTGCACACCATCACCTGCAATAGAATTAGCAGCAGCAAAGCAGGGCACAAGAGTACTGCAGGGAAGACTGCTGCTGGTACATCTATACGTAGCTCTTGCACCTCTGCAGGCGTCTCGGGCACAACAGCAAAGCAGCGGGCAGAGCAACAGCATGCAGCATCTGGTCAGATTGCTCTCCGTGCTAATAGCAGCATCATAAGCAGCAATGCCAGTCAAGCAGCCAGGCCTGTGGGTCCATTGGAAGCTGCAGCCCTTCAACAACAATGCAAAGAGTCGAGCAGCAGCAAGCAACAGCCCAGTATACTTGTCAGGAGTAGCCATGTCAAGCTGGCCCCATACATCACACATGCACAGGCCATACACAGCAGCAGCAGTACCAGCAGTGTCAAGAACTTCAAACCAGCAGCGCCCAACACTGGTGGTTTTATAGCTTCAGCAAAAGGTCGTGAAACTTCCAAATACGAGCAGCTGCTCAGGTCACAGTTTGGGAAAGCTCCAGTTGTGAAAGAAAAGGTGCAGAGCAAAGCTGCAAGTGGTAAGGCACGTCTTGCTAGACGGCAACGGGAGGAGTCTGAAAGTGGACCCCTGACAACCAGCCTGAATGTGAGGGAACTGTTAGCTGCCACAGCAGATACAGCTGCAGTGCCACAGCATGGGCAGCATCTGCCTGCAGCATATGCTGCAGTGAGCAGCACTGAGTTGCAGGACCAAGGCGTTGCAGACTCAAGGGTCTCAGTGCAGGAAAAGCCTCACCAGCCTTGCAGTACACAGCACTGGCATGGCTCACATAGTCAGCAAGATGAGCTGTCTTACATGCAGCCAACAGTCAACTTGCATGCCAGCAGGCAGGCAAAGTCACTGGAGAATAGACAATGTCTATCCCACTGTCCGCAGAAGCAACAGCAGCAGCAGCAGCAGCACGGGGCAGGTAGGATATCTGGACCACGGCAGACCATTGAACAGTCGTCTCAGTCAACACCTGCGTCACCCAAGGCCCAGCTCAATATCTTTTTGCCCAAGCTGATGCAGCCGGAGCTCTTGACTCCAAGAACTGCTGAGCACCCCGGCGGGAGCCTGAACAGCAATACTCTGAGTGACAGGTGCAGCATAGCTGCTGACGATGTAGAGCGGGGCCCAACACCCAATACACCACCGTGGCTTGGCATGGCCTCTCCCAAATCGGGCAGCAAGCAGCATCAGCAGCAGCAGCAGACTCACGAGCCAGTTGAGCAGCAGATCCAGCAGAGACCTCACTTGCATGATATGATGCAGGGTGGACATGTGCAAGCGCTCTGGTCAGCAGCAGATGTGAAGCTTGAAAACAGTGTTGATGCAGCTATGGAGGCAGCCTCAGAGCCCCTAAGACTGCAATGCAATAGGAACACCAAGTATGGAGCTGGGACTGTATCAAAGGAGCTTGGTTATCCTCAGGGCTCGGCAGCAGCTGGTGTGGGCAGTGCATGTGGGGCTGCTGAAGGCAGACAGATGCAGTCAGCAGACAGTTCACCTGCCTGGGCAAGAATCGCAGGGAAGGCACAACCAATGCCAGCTGCTGCCCCCACTACTGTTGCAGTACATCATCAGGAAAGCAGTAGTACTGGCGCTGAGCCCGCCGTGCGCAAATATTCTATGATTGCTAGCCATGTCACAGGGGGAGGCACTGCGATAGCAGCTTCATATAGACTGCAGACCAGCGGCCAGGTTGCGCCAGCCAGCATCTCACTGTGCAAGTCACCTCTGCAAGCAGCACCTTCTGCAGCTCCTGTGTCAAAGGACAGCAATGCAGAAGCTGCTGCTTTGGACCCTTGCAATTGCAGCACAGTAGTCGTGAGTATAGTCAAGCACTGTGGAGGAGCTCAGCAGCAGCAGGTGCAGCTGCAACAGCAGTATGTCTTTGAAACACAAGATATACAGGATGTGGTCTTGCTGCACGTCCCAGCAGGGGCGGACAGCTGTGCTTCATGCACCTCAAGTGTAGTTGCTGCTGATGTCTCTTCCTCTGTGGAGGCCAAACTCCACTCAAGTCAGTATAAGCTGCCTGGTGGCAGTCCAACAAGTACAGAGATGTCAGTTGCTGCAGTGGGTCATCAACCTCTTGCTGGTGCTGGCAGATCTGCAGCAGCAGTAGCAGAGTGGGAAGAAGTAGCTAGCAGCAATGAACCTGGTCCAGCTGCAGCAATGGGTTCTCCTGGCATGGGAGCTGATAGCCAGCCAGTGAGCCCTGGTAGCTGCAGCAGTGCTGTGAGCAACAGCAAACGCAAGGAACACCAGGTGTCAGGCCTGCCACAGCACCTACAGCGTCAAGGGCAGGCCAGGAGCAGGTTGGGACTGCAACAGCTTGTTGCTACAAATGCTGCTCCTGCTGATGACAGTGAGGTTATTGGGGCTGCAGATTGTGAAAGCTCTTACACCATGAGGGAAGCCAACCAGCATACAGATCCTGCTTTGCAAAAGAACTCTGGGAGGGAAGAATCCGGGCAGCAAGGGGCTGTAGGTGATATGGTTGGAACTTGCTGTGATGACCAGGGGGCTGGCAATGACAGCATCAGCAGCTCTCAGCAGTCATTCCTTACTGCCAGCAGCCAAAGGGGCACTGTATGGCCGCATGCTGGTCACCAGCAGCATGCGAACCTCAACAGCGGTGATGAGGCTTCAGCCAACGCATCTCTGTGTGGTAGCAGCAGCAGTACCAGCAGCGTAAGTGACACTGGCTTGCGTGGCAGGCAGGCTGACTCTCTTCAGGGACTGCATGATGTTGAAGAAGCTCGAGCTCTTGCTGGATCGGATGCAGCAGTTGAAGTCACGCTGGCACGCAACTACTACCACAGTGTCTCTCACCAACGGCAGCACTCAGTGGCAGCTGGCAGCCACAGGAGTAGTCAGCACAGCAGTCATGGCAGTGTTGCAACCTCACATAGCTCATCAGCAGCACACTCACTATGGGATGAAACTGACCCCTTGGCAGACGCTAATGCTCCTGCTGCTATCATGTCTGGCAATGCGGGTCGAGCGGCAACAGCAGCATCAGCAGCAGCAGATACGAGCTGCCGTTTGCAAAGTTCGCAGCGATGTGACATGCCGCACAGAGTCAGACGCAGCTCAGCAGGAGTGTCTTCATCATCTGCTGTGCAGCACTCAACAGCTTGTGGCGTACACTTCAGCTCATTTGGAGGCGAGGATAAGGCTACTGATCAACCCAGGAGAGAGGTCAAACAGGCTGTGTGCAACAGTCTTGACAGAAGCTCGGCTTCTGAGGTATCAGTAGTAAGTGCAGCTGACAGTGCTGCATCTGCTGCTGGGCCAATGCGTTTGGACGATGCTGGTGCAGCCAGTGTTTGCAAAGCTGCAGCAGAAGAAGGTCAAGCAGTCACTGAGCCAGACCAGCAGATACCGGGTGCCAGCACAGAGGGTGCAGCTTCCACTTCACTGTCCTTTGCTGCTATGCATCAAGCACAACCTGGCTACAGCTCAGTCCCCAGTGGCCCAGGAACATCAGTCACAGGTACCTCCAATCCACCATCATGCCCAGCTGCAGCCAACCAAGCAACAGCATTACTACCTGCTTGTCACAGCCAAGATGGCAGTGTTGGCAGCAATGATGCAGGACCTGTGCAACCTGGGCCCTCTCAGAGGTCCTTGAATGATCTGGGAGTGGTCGAAGGCTGCAAGGCAACAGATAGTAAGTTGGACCAGTCACCTACTAAGCAACCTGCTAGGGATCAGTCTGCCAGCAAGCAAGCGAGTGACAAGGCACTTGCAACCGCAGACACAGGTTTGGGCTCTGATCTAGTGACTGCAGTAGAGGGGTGTCATGATGGTAGTGCAGGTAGTGCAGCAAGATCCTTATGTGCAGTTGCTGTTGGGCAGCAGCAGGATATTGCAGCTGACGATGCAGCTAGCATAAGCAGCAGAGGCAGTGGGCACTGCAAGCCGGTGCAAGTACAGCATTGGCTAGATCAGCATGGACAGCTGCAGAACCAATTATCTTCGCTTCTGCAGCAGCAGCAGCAGCAGCAACAACAAGCTTTGTCAAGCAATCCACAACATTCAAGCAGACCCAGGCCACAATCCCGGCTGCAAGTAGAGGTACCAGGCAGCCCACAAATGTCCCGTGTGCTGGCATCGCTTGTGAACTTCAGCCCTTTGCATGCTGGGAGGTCATCTAGGGGCTCATGCTGTAGTGTTGGGCAAACAAACATCACCCCAGGCAAGCAGTCGTCAGCGAAAGCGCCAGTAGCAGAGAACACCTCACAGAACCCAGCAGCAGCAGCAGTGTTGCCAGCCTTCTGCTCGACTGCTGCTGCTGGTGTCAGCAGTGATGTAGGTGCTGCAGCAACAGCAGCAGCTTGTGGAGATCCAGCCAAGCAGTCGTCTGCTGGTAGCATGAATGCATGTGCTGTGTTCAGTCCCTTGCACTCCAAGAAGCCTGGGTCAGGATCTGTTGGGCGCGTCAGCAGCAAGACTCATTCACGCACCAAGCAGGGCTCAAGCAGCCAGGATGATGAAGTTTCCGTGGTATGCAAGAACCTCATGGACGATATGCTGAAAGTAGCACCTGGGGATGGAGATACTGCAGTGAGGATGGCTGGAGCAGCAGGCAAGCAGACTGACCACCAGCTAGATACTCATGGAGTGCGGGAATCCAGGCATGGAGCAGCGGTACTGGCCTGGGAGGCAGCTGCTGAACAGCCAAGCGTCAGACTGCCGATATCACAATGGCCCCAGAAAGGATCTGTCCTGAGCAGTGTGGCTTTGCCAACACTTGGTGCCTCTCCTATGCAGCAGCACCAGCAGCAACCACACAGCTTGGCTTCCAACAAAAGCAGCGACATGGCTCAGTCCTCAGCACAGCTCAACAGTGAGCAGTCCTCGATGCAGCTGCAGGTGGAGCCAAATGATGCACTCACTGCTGAGCAGACTCTGCATTCACAGTGGTCTGCCAGGACATCTACTGATTCAGGAGGAGCAGAAAGCATCCAGCTGATGAGCCAGAGCAGTGCTGCAGCTGCTGCTGCACTCAGAGCTGCAGCAGCAACACCTGCACCCATCCCATGTCACAACACTGGCCAAGCTGCAGAGAACCCTCAGACACCAGGGAAGCAGCAACATGCCACTAACTTACAAAACAATGTTGAAGTTCATGCCTCACTCGCTGTATTATCATTGGATGGCTGCATCCCTCCGTTGGCTTCTGGCTCTGCAGCACAGCCAAGCAGCGTCTTGGACATGGTACAGGCCTCCACTGCAGTTGATGCACCAGCTGCAGGTAGTAGTATGAGTGGCAGCACCATCAAGCAGCACAGTAACATTAATCTCAAGCTCTCGGCAGGCCCGCTCATGCCTCCAAGCAGTGAAGGGAGGTCAAACAGGAATGCATCAGGTCCGTTAGCCAGTGGGTTACTACGCAGAGGCAACAGCCTTGGTTCTCTATCCAGAATGCTGGCTGTAGGGATGCCACCAATCAATCTAGCTACACCTGCCAGCCCCCAGCTTGATCAGACAGAACATGCAGCTGTAAGGGACAGTGACAGCCCGGCTGGCAGCCAACTCGAGACAGCAGCTGATCAGAACAGAGCTGCGGTTGCACCAGGCAGGTTTAGTCCAAGCAAGCTGCAACACACTGGTGTAGCAAGCTCACCAGCAGGTTCTAGGCTGGTTTCGTCTCCTTATCTTCAACAGCTGGAGGAGCATAGCAGCCAGCAGCAGCAGCAACAACAACAGCTTGCAGCGTCCCCATTGTCGGCCTTCAGGCACAACTTGCCTCGCAAAGACCTGCAGCAGCAGCAGCAGCAGCAGTTTGCTTTTGATCCTGCCAGTACTGCTGCAGCAACAGATCATTCAGAACAAGCATCAAGCTGGTTACCTATGACACCATCAAGATCTGCAATCTTCAGCCAGCAGCATACAGGCAATGCTGTGGGATTGCTTCCAGGTGTTGCTTCAGGCCAGCATGTAGGTATGCCAACACGTGGCACAAGCTGTGGTGGGCGAATGTCACCTACTCCAGGCAGCAACAGCGGCGCAGCACGTATGGGCAGATTCAGACACAGGCGAGCCAGATCTGACATGCCAGAGTACTACCCGCTGTCACCTTTGGAGTCTCCCCTGCATACAGCAATGCCAGAAGACACAACAGAACTCTGTGAATTGACACTGTCTCCTCAGGTATCAGCAGCAGCAGTTGCTGCTATAGCTGCTGCGGAGGAAGCAGCAGCTACAGGGGTCGGCAAGCTGCAGATTCTGTACACTGGCGGTGAGCCATTGACCAGCCCACTTGGTAGCCCTCTGCGACATGGGTTGACATCACCTGCAGCGATGTACCGCATTCAGCAGCAGCAGCTGAAGGAGCAAACCAGTCAGCTGCAACTGGGTGTTGCAGTGGAACAGAGTGCGGAGTTATCAGAAGCATCGCCTGGTGTCAGCCGAGAGCAGTCTAAGGTGGACTTGCAGCAAGAGCAGAGAGGTGTTGCAGAAGCAGTTGCGGATGCAGTAGCAGCATATGAGGGCAGTATTAGTCCCAGACGGCTTGCAAGGATACAGGAGTATGTTAGCGGCTTGTTATCTTCTGATGCTGGTGGTGGTTCTATACTTGACCAACAGAAGCCACCCAGTAAGGCAGTGCCTGCAGTCATAGCAGCTGGGACCCCAGGCAAGGAGTCTGATGCCTTGGACAGCTTCAACCTCAACAATCAACCCAACTTCCAAGCAGAGCTTGAGCAGCATGGTCAGCAGCTGGAGGAGCAGACAGAGCCACAAGACCAGCAGTGTGGCTCACCTGATGCACTTCATGGTCAGCAGCAACAACAGCAGCAGAAACTGGACGAAGTGCTGTCTCAAGGTGATCTAAGCAGTCAGCAGCAGGGTGTCACAGGGCAACAGCAGAGTGAGTTGTCTCCCAGGCATGAGCTGAGTGATGTGTTGTGTGCTCGCCTGTCTCAGTGCTCGTCCTCTACTGTCAGAGCCAGCATAGAAGCTTTGCTGGCAACAAAGTTGCGTGTGGATGCAAGTATCAACAGCAACGGCAGTAGCAGGTCGCATCTGGCAGCAGCAAATGCAGCTGCAGGAGAAGGGCAATGTGCAGCAGCAGTTGCACAGCTGCTTCGAGGCAGTCAGCAGGTGCATCCTCTGTGTCTTGAACATGCTGCAGCAGATGCTGCTGGCGGCATGGCTCAGCAACAGCGGGCGGCTGAAGTAGACAGCAGCCATATTGGCACCAACAGCGACTTAGATGCTGATTTGCAGCACTCCCAGCAGCAGCAGGCAACAGTCCTAACATCTGCCAGGCTGGCTCAGCACAGCATAGCCAGCAACACCAGCAACCACAGCAGCAACCAGCGATATCCTCTGAATGCAGAGCCTTCTTACGCCTCTTCAG
>LWCB01000731.1:0-18427 GCA_001630525.1 Coelastrella sp. M60 | reverse complement strand
GAAGCCTGCTAAGGTAGCAAGGGGCAGAAGGAGAGCGAGATGTATTAAACTAATGGTTGAGTAATATCATACACCAGGAGATACAGCATACTGCTCTGCACGAGGAGTGAAAGGCATATGCTACCTGGTCATACCAATATGTATGTGGAAAGACCAATAGTAGTGTGTTACATGACATGTCAGCTGCATAGGCTCATGAGCTGATAAGCCCTAGCTGAGTTCAGCGTGTGACCTGGCGGTAAAGTACAACAGCCCCTGCCAGGGGAACACTGACAGACAGGCACACCATTTGGCATCACATGGTACCCTAAACTTTCCTTCTTTCACATGGATGTACCCAATGCCACGGTGCCATATGCATGCAGCATGGTGGCACTATGTGCAATCATCCAGCGCAACTTGGCACAATCATTTTCGGACACTGATCCCCTAACAAACAACATGATGCGCTTTACGACACGAGCTTCACAAGATGAACATGGGCGCTGATGCACTGTAGCACCTGGTAGGTGTAACTGACTGGCTTGTCGCTGCACCAGCTAACCAACCTCAGGCCCTGCAAACGAAAGAGCAACAACTGCTCTTTTTACCAAGCCATAAGAGCATTCATTTTGCTGCATGAGTTCTCGCCAGAACTGAGCCCACCTTTGACAGTGTAGGTTTCAAGTTGTTGTATATACAACTCATGCTGTCATGCATCCAGGTGGTTGCACGAGCAAAGCACGAGCACAAGATCAGACCTGATCAGAAGACCTGAACTGTTGTTGCTGTTGGCATCCTCAATGCAGCTGCTTCAGCAACCAGAGCCACTGTGCCCTCAACACAGGCTTTACCATGGCTACTCCTTGTGATTGACTGGCTCGCTGCTGTCAGAGCCCATTTGCTGGCGTTCTGAAGGCACTCCATTCTTGTGCCGTGCACCATCTGTGTCTTGGTTGCTGCTATCCACGCCTGCTGCTGGAACAGAACTGCTGCTGACTGTAGACGTCTTTGCGTCACTTATACTGGCCGGGTGCTGGTTGTCATAGTTGCATGGTGTAGGGCCCAACCATTTAGCAGCGCTCTGGCCTAGCAGCTGCTTCGTCTCATTGTCAGCAGATGACAGAGTGGCTTCAAGTTGTGCTAATTGAGCATCCAAGCTGCAGGCAGATGGCGAAGTAGTGATGCTGTATTTGAATGCGCCTTAGTGCCAGTATTGCTAAAGCAGTAGCAGAGTGAACAATAACTAAGCGCGCATTCTTGGTGGTCAATTACTAACCGGTGACCTGTGCTGTTGGCTGCAAGCTGGGCAGCAACTTAGCGGGTCCCAAGCAAGCAAGCAAGCGGATGTACAAACTGCTGACGAGACCAGCAGGTTAAAACTTCAAACTGGGCAAAATAGAAGTTACCTGTCTATCTGCTCTGCGAGTTGTATATCTGTAAACGAGTGTTGCTCTTCTTGCCCTTCAGCTAAAGCTTGCATGATGGCAGTCTGTTGCTGCAGCTGCTTCAGCAGGTGACGGGCTTCATCATCTGTGTGACCCTGATCAGCTTCAATCTGCTGAAGACCATCCTGTAAGAACTGCAACAAGACATCTGAACCAAGCAAACCAGGGAGATCTGCTGTGGGTGCCATGATAATGAGGGTTGATAGTAGTGAGAGATGTCACAGGGTAGTATGTTGGGCTACGTCGGACCCAGGATAAGCATGTGCCTGTACTACACTGTGAGAGAACTTGTCAACTCTGGGAGGAACCTTGTGGTTAGGAGCTGACGCTATTGAGCTGGTCCGACAAGCAAGTCCAAGCTGGTAGTCCACGAGTCGGGGCAACCTTCGTGGTTTGGTCTCCTCAGACTCTTCTGGTCAGCCCGTCCGCATCAAGATGCCGCACCATGTAAGCAAGGACTGCTGGCAAAAGCATAACGGCCGAACGTGCCACACAGTAGTGTTGAAGCCAGCGTCCGCTACTGCTATTGCGTATTCCTGTGTTGTGTATTTGCACAGTAACTGGTCTGTAATTGCATTTTTACCGACACACTCTTGAACACAATTCAGTACCTGCAGAAAAGATCGCTCACCGTTTCCCAGAACAAAACGTGCCAAAGCATACGTTGCAACAAGTGCTCTTGTGGTCGATCTTGTGCACACACCTCTGAATAGATGGTTTTTGCCGTTAATTGATCCAGCTTACGAGCAACTGCAGTCGCCCAGCAAAGCAGCAATCTCTTAGCTTTCAGACACAGTCCAGGTCGTTACAGCAGGAACGCTGCTGGCGTCAGAACGTCCATGACACTACAGAGCAGAAAGCAACATTCCGGATGGCTGTTCATCGTCCTGTTATCACTCAGCTGCAGCGTTCAACTAGGGCATGGTTTCTACCTGCCAGGAGTGGCACCTCAGGACTTCAAGAAAGGGGATGCAATGTTCCTCAAGGTCAACAAGCTGTCATCCATCAAAACTCAGTTGCCGTATCGATACTACCGTTTGCCGTATTGTCGCCCTGAGAAACTAATCTCCTTTGCTGAGAACCTTGGAGAAGTCCTGAGGGGTGACAGGATTGAGAACTCCTTGTATCAGATTCAGATGAGAGTGGATGAGCAGTGCAAGGTCCTTTGTAGAATAGAGGCGTTGAGTGAGGAAGAAGCAGATGCTTTCATTGAGAAGATAGATGATGACTACAAAGTCAACATGTAAGTCAGGATGATCCACAGCAACTGTCTAGCTTTTACATATGCCAGATGTCACTTGCTGTGCAGTAATGTCAGCAATCACAAAACCACACATGTGGATTACCTGCAATATCTTGTCATGTATGCTGCTTGTGTGTGATTCCAAGACAGCAGAATAATTGTTCGCAGTCCGGCAGTCGTGTCCTTTAACTCTGCGACCTCTGCTGCTTCAACTGCCGACATACCTGGGTGCATCAGGATCCTGGACAACCTGCCAGTGGCAATGGTGAAAATCATCAAAGACGATGATGGCAAGCAGCTGAAGGCCTACGAGCGCGGGTTCTATGTGGGCTTCAAGGCTAGCATCGAGGGTCAGAAGGACATCAAGTTCTTCCTGCACAACCATCTGCGTTTCAACATCTTGTACAATAGGGATGCAGCCACAGACTTCAGCCGCATTGTAGGCTTTGAGGTTGAAGCATTCTCAGTCAACCACCAGTACGAGAAGCCCTGGAATCCACAGAACCCCAACCTCCAGACTTGCAACCCCAACCGCATGGTTGCTGTATCACATACACAGCCGCCACAGCCTGTTGAGCCCAAAGCTGAGGTCATCTTTACATACGATGTCAAATTCACAGTAAGTGTTGAGCATGAATGCAGTCAGCGCTGATAATAATGATGTCTGTTGGTGCATGTCGCTGTGTCGACTCGACCGAGTGTAGTGTCTGCTGCATCTATCAAGCGTACTCAAGATGTCACAGCAACTGTCAATGCAGGCCTTCAGTTGGCCCTTATGATCATACGTTCTGTAGGCGCATTCTGCTTGTTGAAGTTGCTAGCAGGATTTTTGGCTGCACCTATTAGCATGATACAGATGCTACGCTCAGCAAGTGCATGTGTGTTCATTATGCTGTGCTGAGGATTGACCTATCTTTGGCCAGCACCTGTACAGAGGCTCTTGCTGAATGGCTGCCTTCCTGTGTGCTGTATTGCCATCTGTCCTGCAGCAAAGTGATATTCGCTGGGCCAGCAGGTGGGACACCTACCTTCAGATGACAGATGACCAAATCCATTGGTTCAGCATCATCAACAGCGTCATGATCGTGCTGTTCCTCAGCGGCATGGTAGCAATGATCATGATGCGCACCTTGCACCGCGATATCACAAAGTACAATGCATTAGAGGCACAGGAGGAAGCTGCAGAAGAGACGGGCTGGAAGCTTGTGCATGGTGACGTGTTCCGACCACCACAGCAGGCGTTGCTGCTGTCAACATATGTTGGTGTGGGTGTGCAGATCTTCAGCATGTTGCTCGTTACAACCTTTTTCGCTTTGCTTGGGTTCCTGTCTCCTTCCAACCGTGGTGGCCTGATGACCGCCATGGTGTTGATGTTTGTGTTTATGGGGCTGCTGGCTGGGTACAGTGCTGCACGCTTGTATAAGACATTCCGGGGTGATCAGTGGCGCCAGATGACCATATGTACTGCTTTCCTGTTCCCTGGCATCGTTTTTGGGGTGTTTTTCATCCTGGATTTAATCATCCGGGGTCAGAAGAGCAGCGGTGCAGTACCATTTGGCACCTTGGTTGCTCTCTGCTTCTTGTGGTTTGGCGTGTCTGTGCCACTTGTGTTCATTGGAAGCTACTATGGGTTCAAGAAGCCAGCGCCAGAGGATCCAGTAAGGACCAACAAGATTCCCAGGCAAATCCCAGAACAGCCCTGGTACATGCACCCTGCATTCTCATGCCTTGTGGGTGGCGTGCTGCCCTTTGGTGCTGTTTTCATCGAGTTGTTCTTCATCCTGACGAGCGTTTGGTTGCACCAGTTCTACTATCTCTTTGGGTTCCTGGCGCTGGTGTTCATCATTCTGTGCTTGACATGTGCGGAAATTACCATTGTGCTCTGTTACTTCCAGCTGTGTAGCGAAGACTACAACTGGTGGTGGAGGGCTTACTTTACCAGTGGATCCAGTGCCTTGTACCTGTTTGCTTACAGCGCCTTTTACTTCTACAGCAAACTTGACATCACCAAGACGGTGCCCATGCTGCTGTATTTTGTGTATATGGCGGTAGTAAGCTATGGCTTTTTCTGCTTGTGTGGTACCATCGGATTCTTGACTGCATACTGGTTTGTGAGGAAGATCTATGGTGCATTGAAAATAGATTAGAAGGTTGCTTTTTGCACAGCGGGAGCGCACATATCTGTTACTTCACGCTCACTTGATCTCAGGCCTTGACATGGTCAGGCTGCTCAGAATGTAATGCATTGCAATCTGCAGGGGATTACAGCTTTGAGAAGATCAGCTTGGTTCACATGCACACTGCTTATTCCATAACATTCATTGTGGTTACCCTCATGCAATGTAGCATGAATATGTGTCTACATGCTGGCTCATTCCAGAAACCATGCAGCCGGTGCACCCTACCAGCTTGGTGTAGTTGATGAATTAATAAGCTGACTGGAGAGGGTGACTGCCAACAGTTTTCAGCTTGGTTGTTTGCATCATGTGTTGCATCAATGCATACTATGCTTGGCAAGCCTGACTGCTGTCTAGCGTTGTAACAGCAGCTGCAGCATGTGTTAACTGATGCATACCAGCTGGTTACCGACCTGTCGTGTGCAAAAGTTGCCAGTCGCTATCACCAAGGCTTCATCAGTCTGTGAACGATTTGGCCGTGCGATGAACAAGCTGCCTAGTACATTTCTTGTGCATGCATCGCCCCCACAGCGTGCAACGTTGCTGTTAATAGCCTATGATAGCAGTTGGCAGGTGACAGTTGCTGGTGTCAGCCACAAAAGCGCAGCCGCTGCGCTGTGAGCCACACCAGTTTATGTTATTTGAAGCATTCTATGGTCTTCATATTGTCTTAGCATAGTTCATGTGCCTGACCGGTGCGAGATTGCAATCGTCGAGTGGCCCCCGCACGCTGTATACGGTGTGCTACACGCTTCTTTGCATACACAGTAGGCAGTTCGGTAGATGAGTCTCTGAGCAAACAACGGCACTATACTGGCCCAAGCAATCATCGAATCACAAAGGCAGTGGTCATCACATCGCAGATTTACAGTCCCGCAGAAAGTCCGCACGTGTTGAGCGGTAACAAGAGGCCGCTGCATCTCCTGAGCATCTTTTTGGTGTATTTTTAACATTATTGACGATATGAGGCTTGTTGTGCATCCGTGATGGACACTCAAAGCAAGAAACGGCTGCAGATGCACATGAATGGCACAGCTGCTCACAATGCTCATGCTGGGCTTGTGATGGCTACGTTAATTTGTTCAAAAGGCCGATGACCTTGAACTGATGGCGCCAGGTCGTTGGTTGCGGCAGTATCTGCAGCATATTTGATGTTCAACCTCTGACCTCGCACAGTCGAAGGACCACGGAATCACAACATAACTTTAGTAATACAGTAAACTTGCTGCAGTGTTGAATTGTGTTGATTTTGCCTGCCCACCAAACCACAAACCGAGGAGCCCAACAAGAAGTGACGACTATCAACCTGCACAAGGCCATGCAGGCACAACACGCACCTGCATTCACCTGACTCAAAGCAGTGTAATGCAAAGCACCGGTGAAGATTTGCTTCGCAACCATACAACGGCAATTGTTGCTCGGCAATCTCAAGAAAACGCTCAAGACATTCCGGCACTGCAGAGAAAGGTGAGTGCAACTCTGATATAGCACCTCGTCGTGTCAAGCGAAGTACTGGCCATCGGTTCACCGACATTCTATCGGTAGCCTTCAGAGCTGGCAACCCATAATTCGCCTCGAGCCCTTGCTGATAGTCAGTAAGCGCCTTATGACATGAATATTTACGTGAACAGCTACTTGTGTGCTGATTGTAGCGAGTCAAATCGCATGTTGATCCTTGGCCGCGACTGGCAGCGATCAAGCAGTTCATGTTGCCTCCCACCACCAGGCAGTGCAGGGTGTGTTGTCTGTGTTGATTATTTGGTGTGTTGATTTTGGGCTGTCCGTTGCCATGACTCTTTCCACGCGGATTGCTACGCTTGGTTGTTGCTGCAGATCGCGAGCTGCACAAGCAGATTACGGCTGTGCAGTTGCTGCATGATCAGCTTGCACCACCACTATCATCTAAATCTCTGTGTTACAGTTTCCAGTAGTGTTTGTAATCAGGCACATGTTCAATTTCTCAGCAAGCCAGCACTGGGTACAATCACCTTTTGAGCCTTGTGTTCTCAGCGTTGACAGTGCAAGCGGCACCCTAAGTCTAACCGAGGGTTTTTTGTCTACATACGCTTATTTTCGATAGCGTTTAGTGCTACAGGACCATCTCCATGTTCCCACAGTTATATCCCTCATATCGTGTCTACCTGCAGGCCAACAGCGACAAGCTACTCTCAGACAACATGTCCAGGATGAAACGTAGCTACTCAGACCTCGAACAACAGCAGCAGCACCTGCAAGATGACACACAGTACGCAGCTGCCCCATACAGCAGTCACAGAGGTCGTCAACAGTCCAGACAGCAGCACAGCAACATTCACACCGCGGAACATCTCGCAGCTGCTGCAGCAGGAAAGATCAAGATGTGTATGCAGTGTGGTACAACCAGGACGCCTCAATGGAGAGAAGGCCCTATGGGACCCAAGACGCTGTGTAATGCCTGCGGTAAGTGTGGAAGGACGACACTGCACATTATCTGCAACCTGCTTGACACACCTTGGTAACACTCAGGGGATGTGCTCTGAGCGAACTGCCCAGTGCGTCTCGTCAGCACAATGTGTTGTACATTTGCAGTCACCAAAGTAACTCCATTTGTCAATGTATGTGCTGTTGTAGGTGTGAAGCGGGTGCGTGCCCTGAAAGCCATGCAACAGGGTAAAGGTGGTCACAGCTCTCACACCAAGAAGGGATCAGCCAACAGGCAGGCTGCAGCAGCAGCAGCACGAACAGAGTCCATGGAGGTCGCCACTACCCTGCAGCTCCTTGCAGGACAAGCAGCAGCACAACCACCACCAGCAAAACGTCAAGCACGTGCTGCCCACAGTGCAGGAGGCAGCAGCGGCAGAACCAAGCGAACAGCCGCCATGGTCGCAACACATCATCAGCAGGAATACCTACCAGGCATCACAGCAACTGAGTACCAGTCACCGGCTGTGGGTGTAGCTGCGGCGGCGGCGGCTGCAGCAGCAGCTGGCAAAACCGCCTTGTTGCCGAATGCTGTTCAGAAAGCCATTGCTGCCATGGCCAAAGGCAGTCTGGGTGGTGAGAGTAATCCTACTGACTCCGGTGAAGAAATCAGCTGGAGTCCCAATGGTCATGAACCGGGAACTGAAGCTGAGGGTTCAGGAAGACCCCCACTCAATGCGGCAGCAGCAGCAGCACGACGCCAGCAGCAGCAGCAGCAGCATTTGCAGGATTATGATGCAGCAGCAGCAGCTGCAGGTATCGCCCCCGTGAGGCACAGCAGCCGTCGCCATCATGATCAGATTGCAGCAGCTGCAGCAATGGAAGCAGATGAGGCTGATGCTGCTGCTAATCTGTTGTCTATTTCAGCAGCAGCAGGACAGCAGGGTCATGTTGTAGGTGCTGGGAAAACAGCAGTGAGAGAGCTCGTGTCAGCACTGACTGCTGCTCAGGGTGGTGGGGGTGGGGGTGCTGCTGCTGGCAGCGGTAGAAGCAGGCTAGCTGGTGGTGGTGCTCCACCCCGCCATGTTGTTACTGTGCGCCACAGGACTGCAGCAGCAGCAGCCATGAAGGAGGAGGATCTGCTGTATCTGATGGGACCGGGAATGCAGGTGAGAGGTTCTGCTGATAAGTTGAGTGTGTCTTATGGTGTATGTCTCATGCTGCTACTGCTGCTCTTGCTGCTGAATCTTGCATTCACAACATCTGCATATTGCAGGATAGCTATTAGTGACATGGATCTGGGTCTATAGTCTGTCTGGTTCACAACATCTCTTGCTGTTGCTGCTGCTATTGTTGTTTGCTAAACCAGGTTCTTGCTCGTCACGTGAGTCCTGATCAGATGTTGGAGGTTGTGCGGCTCAACGAAGTGCTGGCTGAAGCACAAAGGGGAGCAGCGGCAGCTGATGCAGCAGTACAAGCAGTGGATAAGGTGAGCTTGTTGTTAGTGTTGTGTAACATTACAAACCTCCAGGCAAGCATCAGCTAGGGGTCCCTCCCGTTTCCATAGGCAACAAACAAGGCGTGATAAAGCCCAAGCATTGATGAGTGCAGCCTATCACGTGAATTGGAGTGTGGAGTTGGTTTGAACATATGTTTAAGAAGGAGCTTATACTGTGATGTACTGATGGTGTATTGCTTTACCCTTGTGTGTGCAGATTCTGCGAGAGAAGAAGGCAGCAGCAGAACTTGCAACCACAACTGCCATGGCAGCAGCTCGCCAGTTGCACTCCTTTGTCAGTGAGCTCAATGCACAGCATGCTCTGATGCAGCGTGCTGCACAGGTGGCAGCACTGCAGACAGCAGCAGCAGCAGCCATGGCAGCTGATGTGCATGACAGTGACGGTAGGGTCACAGCAGTAGCAGGAGGTTTGGGCAGCAGGGTGGCAGCACAACAGCAGATGGAGCTGCTAGCCCAGCAGCAGCAGCAGCAGCAAGCAATGAAAGCAGAGGCTGGGTTCATTGTGGAACCTACTGACCAGCAGCAACGCCGCCGGCAACCGCAGCAGCGGCGGCAGCAGCAGCAGCAGCAGTCCCCAGAGATGAGTCCTGGATCGGATGTTGCTGCTGCTACAATTACTGGGGATGCTGCTGCTGTAGCAGCTGGGGAAGGTGCTGAGGGCGGCTCTGCTGCTGCTGCTGCTGCTGATCACCATCATGATCATGTGGTTTGCAGGGAAATCTCTCTGAGTCCTTTTGATCTTGACGAGAGAGTTGAAGACGGTGGTGATCTGAACACTGCTGTTGCTGCAGCAGCTGTTGATCATGATGATTTCAAGAGATCCTATGAGATCAAGGATCCAGGGATTAGGTTTGATATGGATCATGATGGTGGTGGAGATCAGGCTGATGTGATGGAGGAGGCCAATGAGGAAGATCTTGAGGCTGCTGCACTGCTGGGGAGCTTACACGACCTGGCGGCCTTGCAAGGGCAGAGAGGGACAGTAGGTGAAGGGACACTGGTGGTCTGATGATCAAGATCATCGACATGATGATCATGATCATGATGATGATGCCGATGTTGAGTGATCCACAACAACAGAAGCTGCCGCCAATGGCTGTGGCAGCCCCTCGCAGTTTGTACCAGTATCGTTGCAGTCATGGGTGACTGCTTGTTGACATGTATCGTTGCTGTGTGTGGGGGGCACTAAACCCTGGATCAACCTTGAAATAAGTGTGTGTGTGTGTGTGTGTGCATACACTGTTGTCTCTGGGTGTGTGTGTGACACTCCATATTAGTATGTAGTATGAGCTGTTGCTTGTGGTTCTGTTGCTTGGTTGGTGATGGTAGCCTGTGGTCATCTGACTGGTATGTATGATAGTTTGGGTGTGTGTGCTCGAGTTTCTGGCGCTGCAACGCCGTTTGGAGTGTACTTACTAGGTTTTAGTATGTGCTGCTTTGCCTATCTGCTACTGGTGTGTTTGTATAGCTGTCCGTGTGTGTTTAGGTCCTCATAATACCAGAGCTTGATGTGGTTCGTCTGATGTCATACGTATGCAGTAAGAGCATCATGTAATCTCATGAGTTGTTACATTTGGCCAACTTAATTGTATTACTTCAGCTTGCCTCTTGATGTCCATGACAAGCTGCTGGCCTGAGTGTCTGCTACTAATAAGTTTCTCCAGAGCCGATTTCCCACATATGTTAAGTACTTGGAATACATATGCTAGGGGTCATGCGTCCCTTATGATGTTATGTCACATCACGTGACGCTCCTCAACTTGAGCCACTTGAGAGAACCATGTACGATACATTTTTGACAGTGGTTGTTGGGGCTATATGAATTTACATATATGAATTCACATACGCTGATGATGCTAGTGGCTGAAACCTATGCTGACAGCACAACAAAGCCACACGTGTACAACATGCCTGAGAGTTATTCTCACAAATCCTGCAGTTTGTGCTCTGATGGGTATGCCAGGTGCGCCATGTCAGTATATGGTATTGTGCATTTGCCTGACGGTATGTCGCTGGCAGCTTTTAAATGTAGCTTGCGGGTGATACACCTGGTATGTGCAGCAGTGATAGTTGTGCAGGATTTTGCCGACGTGTAGCAAAGATGTTGGAATCTTGACATAGTTGACGCGATCCATATGTGTCTTGACAGCTCATCAGCCTACGGCAGCAAGCAATGCAGCAGCTGAGGTTGTACTGTGACTGTCAATTCACAGTCGTCTCCCGTAATAGGTAGCTAGTCGCTCTCTTGTCAGATGTTTGGGGCGGGTGGTTTTGATTTGGAAACCATGGTGCTTTGATGTATTGCTGGTTGCTGCTTAATTGAAGGCAATTAGATGGATCAGAGCTCATTCAGCTGTCCAATTGGCTGCACTTTTTGTGCTGCTGACACGTCTGCATGTGCACATGCTTTTTGCAGAAGGTTCCGCAGACACTGAGGATTGAACTAGTACCTCCTTTGTGGCTGAATTTCTAGTAGTGCCGAAGCAGTGAGCCACAAGCAGCACAGGTACTTCCAGGTGATTGGGCCGTGATGACATGCGGGTTTCTTTGAGCTACAGGTCCTCTAGTTCCTCTGTGAAAAAGTTGTAACTGGGTGTCCCTACCATGTTAGACAGTCTGCTGCATTGGAGCTACGATATTACCCATGCTGTATCGTATGGCAAGGTGGCTCGTGTTACTGGGTCAAAAGAGCCTAGTTTGAAGGCTGACAACTATACCTTTTTGTTGGTTTGCGTCTGGACAACACGAGAGCTTCATGGTTGTTACATCATCAGCAAGTTTCAAGCCGGTCTATGCTTTGTCTGTGAAGCTTAGAGGACTGAGATGCATTGCACGGAGGAGGCACAGCTGCTCCTGATGTTTGCTTGCTTTGGTGTTGAGTCTGCATGAAAGAGTACGCAGATTGGCCTGGTTTTCTTCATTGTGCTGTTGGGAAAGAGTTGACGCACCAGCATTCAAGATAATCATGTGGCTCTGCAGCATCAATTGCACAATGGCAGTCGTAGTTTCAGAGCTAGTCCCTTTGAGAAATCTCTAAGATCAAATCCGGCATCTGAGCAACATGGTGCATCACCCATTTGCGCATGTGAGGAAGCTCTTGTGTTGCATCTGATGTCCTTTTCGATGTGAGAATTTGCTGCGCTTGTTTGCTTACAACTTGATTGCTGTGGTTCAATGGTCAGGGACTGAGCTGATAGTTTTGACAATGTGTATTCACTGCTGTGGCCCTTTGCTGTGTCTTTATTTCATTGACAGGGCGCCTGGTTTGGCAGGTGCCTTTCATAGACTGCAGTATGCTTAGTCAAAGGTACTTTGTGGCACCACTCTACTGATGCTATAGACATGACATGTACTTATACACCACGTCATTGGGTTATGAGTTCACTTTCATATCTGCTGTGTGCTGGCAATGGCAAAGGGGCAAGAAACAACATTCCAGCAAGTCTCTTCGCACCATCAACTGGAAGCACTTGGTGATGCAAGCAGACTTGCTCATATGTTGTGCAGGTTCCTCATTGTGTGTGCAACAGTTGCTGCTTGAATCGACACCACTTGGGACGTTCTGCATGCACTGCAGGTCAATCCCTGGTTTTGTCATTTCCAGTCACACTGTAGGCATGCAGCTGCCTCCAAGTGCTGCACTCAGCGACAAGTTGTGAACATTGTACCATAGCCAAGATGACAAGCATTTCACCGTGCATGCCTGGTTCTCCTACATATACTTGCATGTGTAGCTGGTTCCCCGTGCATCAGCAGAAGCAGGATGTTTTTGACCTTGATGTACCTTGATGTTGTGGCTGGTGTGTTCACCTATATACATGTATGTTTTGAGTTGTTGTAAGTGTGTGTTTGATTTGACCGTGAGGTAGTCAGTGCTACGCTCATAGACACTAATCACAAACTGTTTGCAGTCTAAGGCTGCATGATGTGGACAATGCCTTGTCATGCTGTTATGAAGCATTGGTGTGTAGCAGTAGACATGTCTGTCCATTACATACTTCTACACACTATGTTTGCTGAGGTGTGATGCAAGCCCCCAAGTAGCACGACCGTCAAGGTCGCCGCTGCTCAATGTACACTAGTGTGTGAGAGGCTTTAGTGCTGTTCCTGGTTTTCGTGCTGGCTGATCTTGATGCCATAACCCTCTCTGTGCTGCTTGGTGGCAAATGGGTTTGCTGCGTTCCTTGCCCGCGCATCATATGGCGCCTGCTCTGAACCGGTTGCTGCTACGTGCACAGCTCTGCCGTTATCCCTCGGGGACCGTCATTTTGTCTCCTGCATTGAGAGTATCAGCTGGGAATGATATTCAGGCCATGAGCTGCTCCTGGGGTATTGCTGCATTCTCTGAGAGAGTATCTGGAAGTTCATAACTTAGTATGGCTAATTGCTTTCTGGGTGAAAGCCCAGCAGACCCTTCCAAATCATCTCGTGCAGCACGTGAATGAAACAGGCTGTCTTGATCATTTGTGCCTGCCAGTTGCAGCACATGCCTGTGTCTGTTGCAGCTGACCAGAGTTTTGCCAGAGCGATTGATGTTATGAAGATCTACACACACATTGTTGGCATAGGGCCAAGTTCTTCCAGAAATGGATGGCTGATGATGCAGACCAGATGATACCTTCTTTGCTACCAGCTGCTGATATATGTAGGTTAGTCCTTACTATTTTGAGTGTAAAGTGCAGCCAAAGTTTGACAAGTTCTTCAGGGTTCTGGGGGCCCCTTCATAGAGGTACGATCCAGGTCAACCGACTCTGGTCACCCCACTATGGGCCCTGTTCATTGATGTCCACGCTACTTGGTTGTGGTGTGGGTCATAGTGTGCTGCTTAGCAGGGATGGTTGCTGAGCATCATGTGCTGTATTCAAGGACTGTGCCAGCTTGCAGTTAAGGCTCAAGCTTGAGTGTTCAGGTGTTGATAGTGACATGCAGTGGATGTTTGCTGCATATGTCCAGATCTAGAGAGCAACGCTAGGCTTATTGCTTGGCAGTTGTGCCTCCGAGGCATGCTTCTGCATAGTAACTTGGCAGTACACCAGCCACCAGCTGCCCGACGATGTGTACAACAGCAGACTGTTGATGGTTCACCAGCTTCTAGTATGAAGGACATTGCATGTCCAGATTGATGTGATAGTGCTTGTAATTGACGTTGACACTTACGGGAGATGACCCATCTGATTTGCCTGGCGCTGCTATTAGTACTGCACCTGAACTGGGGTGGTGGCGAAGCACAAGTATGGTACAAAACTGCTGCATTGTACAAATACATCAATCAGCATAACAGTCTCATCATCAGTGCACTGATGACGTGGTGATTGCTGTGCTCAGGACCTAGCCCTGAACCCAGCCATGCATATGACAACTGCACGTCATCAGGTGCAATCTGCAAATGAGGCCTAGAGGACGAGCTGCATTGCGGCAGCTCGCCCAACAACATGCATACTAAACCTGTCAATTGATACAAGAGTTCAGAGTCTACGACATGTCTCAGCGATCTTCTGGGTGGCGGCCCCTTAGAAGCAGCAATATTATCAGCTTACCGTAACAGTTGTGATTGCATGCATCTTGCTGCACGAGCCAAATTACTCTTTCCTTTCACAAGAAGACGCACACCTTAAGTAAGTCGCTCAGCCCGTCGCCATTTGCTGCAAGCAAGATAGTGGTGGGTAAACAATAACCCCAGACACCAAACCGGACAAACACAGTGGTGCATGCTATACAGCTGCATTAGGCAGAACATATGTTGCATGGCCACCATTGTTTACAGTTGCTGTGCTGGCCAGTCCTGATAGACTTCTGTACCACAGCACCAATCTATAGATGGTTACTGTGCACTCCTGTTGGCTGCCTGGCCATATCTTTCCTGACACAACCTCCACAAGGCTCTTAGCCCCAAAGCCTCGCCCCCTTCAGGTCTACCTGGCCCCGTACTGGACCCAGACACCCACCCAGAAGTGTCAATATGGAGCCATGCAGAAGCACCCTTTGCAAACTCAGACAGGAACAACGCCGCGGTGATTGCTCCTGCATTCCCTGGCTCACCAGTGCTCCCAATGTCTGCAACCTTGGAGTCGAGGGCTTTGCGATAACCGGGCCAAAGCGGCAAACGCCACACGGGGTCATTCTGCGATTGACACCACAGTATTTCATGAGTCAGATCAGACACATCATGTGCCTGCACCACCAGCATGACACACAGTGCTGTTGCGGCACAACATGCTCATCATGACTGTCACGGACTGTGGCACATGCGTTGGTTTGATTGCCTTACCTCATCTTTGGCTGCAGCTTCTAGTTGACTCCAGGTGTCATCACAGTTGCTGAAGACAGCAGGCAGCTCAGGACCAAGAGCCACACGAGCAGCACCTGCAGCAGATAGCATAGGGCATTGCAGTAAATACTTACCTAATGCAATACATAATTACCTAATGCAGTACATAGCTACTTAATATGCTGTCTTCAGTTTTGAAGATCACCTTGAACATCACCACAGCCTATGCAGATTCATGATTGCATAGCTGTTTGCACAGACCACCAGTGCTACTAGGGTGTTTCAACTAGTTGCAGTTCCAGTCATACCTGTCAGTGTTGCTGCATCGATCAGCAGGTCTGGCTTTTCTCGTGATGCTTCATATATGGCATCACACAAGATCAGGCGCCCTTCTGCATCAGTGTTGCCGTTCTCCACTGTGATTCCTGCACGTGTGCGCAAGACGTCACCTGGCCTGCGTGTTCGTGCATACAGTAGACATTGGCTCTCGGGGTCAAGGTTAGGGGTCAAGGTTGGGGTTTAGACCCTGGGATACACACCTGCTCATGGAGTTGCCTCAACACAATAGAGTGTTTGTGATATGGTTACCTTATTCAACATCAGCCTTTGCAAGAAGCCATGATTGTTATGCTTGACGGTGCATTGCTGCTGAATGCTGTGTCATCAGCACCAACATAGAACACAGGCCATATTGAACACAGCAACCATCAGCAACAAAGGGGATGAACTGCCAAGCTCCTGGGATTCAACTATCCTGCGAACAAAGATGCATACATGATGGGCAGAATCCCAAGACAGTGATACCTGTAAGCGTTGCCGCTGATTGCATTCTCCACAGCTGGTATTAGGACTCTGAGTCTGAGTGGCAGCTGAGCAGACATGATGACATGGGCAAGTGACAACATCAGGGCTGCACCACCCATATCCTGCAAGTAACAAATCAACATGTCAACATGTCATCAGCAACACAATCTACCATACTTCCAATGCGCAAATCAACTTACAACAAGATACCGTTATTTTTTGAAAGCTGAGCCTTGCCATGCATGTTTCTGACACTATGACTTGGTATAAGTGCAACGCACAGATGCAATGGTGTTGTGTGATGACCTGTACGACCATATTTTGCAGGAAACAACACAGAGAAATTACAATGTCTTTACTGTTGTGGCGACACTGAACAACTCACCTTCTTCATAAGCTTCATGCCTGCTGCTGTCTTGATATCCAAACCACCGCTGTCAAAGCACACACCTGCACGCCAAACTCTGGCACGTTCAGCATGAGAAGGTGTGAAATAGGTCACGCATGCGCCGTGGGTTCCTGGTAATAACCTAACTTCTAGTCTATGCATGACACTGATACCTTGTCGAGTAGCACAAGGTCACGCCCATTATGTTCCGCATAACACACAGCTCAGCAGAGGGGAGACAGAGCATAGTGGGCGAAAAATGATAGCTACAGCAATAGACTGAGTCGGTATTGCAAACAGTCAACATGCGCTTGGAACAGAAAAGCACCCTCAACTTGCTGCAGACAACGTGCATATCGCAGTGCTCTGTCATGAACCCAGCAAGTGACATTCATGGATTTCCTGCAGGGTCTCAGGCTCCTAAGCACTTCACCTTTTCCTACCAAAGCCAGCACAGGCAGCTGGTCCCCAAAATTACTTTCAGGATGCCACCATTCCATGTCTATCAGCAGTGGCTGACGTGCCGCAGCTCGTCCAACAGTGTGGATGGCCGGATAGCCGTCTACAAGCAGTGTATCACCCTCGGTCACATGGCAGCTTGCACCTGTCAACACAGGACAGTAATCCTGAGGTAAGCGAATGGGTGGTTTGTAGATATGTACGTGAACAGCTATCGTGGCTGGTTCGTACCACTCATATGCACAAGCAGCAGACTCAGCCATCTTCTCCAGACTCTGATAGAACCACCATGGCATGGTTTGATGAGCCCAGTGAACAGCAAAGCAACTTAGAACTGCGATACTTGGTAAGATGAAACTTCAAATGTTTCAATCCTAGTAGAACCTTGTACCAATGATCTATGTAGTTTCCTGAATAACAGCCGCTGCCGGGCAGATGCTGCTGGCCAATGCAAGGGACAGCAGCACCCAGACTGAGATAGCGCTCAGGTTCTGAAAGATAGATCACATATCCCATCATGTATCGCAACACTCACATCTGTTTTTGCCAGCACCTATGTTCCCATGAGCATCTGCCAGAGCCTCTGCTTCCCTGGCAAGGTGCTGCGGACCCATATCCTCCGCTGGGGTGTTAATCATGTCACGGCACCAGTAGAAGGCAGCTGCTAAGGGGTATACAGCTGACCTGTAGCACAACATAAGCCACACCCCAGCATCATTTGCACTCAAGCGATTGTTGTCTAGATGCTGTTTATGATGAGGTGCTGCAGTGATTGCAGTGAATAGGCTACCGCTGAGTATGCAATTGCTGCTGATTGAGTAGATTGTTGACATATCTAGGTCTGCAACTAGACCTAACAAGATGATGCCATGATACAGCAACATGGTCAGGAACATGGACTGCCACAGACCAGGTACACCTCTGCCACAATGTGACATATCATCTTACACATCAGCAGACTCAGGTGTGACAAGCACTGGCTTTTCGTCTTCTGGCGGCTCTGCTGTTGCTGCTGTTGTTGGTGCTGTTCCGTCTGCTTGCTTGCTGGGAACTTTGGGGTCGAGCCTGCCTGTCTTGTAGCGACTGAACTTGTAACAACCTGCACCACGCAGGAGGAGCAGAGCTCGAAGTTGGCTTGCAAGTCAGCAGACAGAAGCGGTGTGCTGATTACATGGCAGGCCCGTGATGTATAGTCGTTCAAGAGGAGCATAGCGACCTGCAATGCAGGGTCGTATGGGTTGCACTTGATGAAACAGTGCAAGCTGCACGGTAAGCAAGCTACTCGTGTTTAACTCTGAACGTTGGCGCCTCAAGGCCACAAAGCCAACCCTAGAAGTGTTGATCAGTCTGACAAGCAAATGCAAGCATGCGTCCCCAGTGGTGGTGAATGCTATGTTGCAGTGGTTGGAGCAGAATCAGCTGAACTGAACTGCAATTGCAAGTGATGGCCACACCTAGTATCCAGCCAAGGAGGGCTGCATTAGCTGCAGCCTTCTGATCAGAGGGGCCAATCTGCTGTTCTATGTTGGTGACCGATTCCAGCTGTATCCTGTACGTGCCCACAGGCAGCTTGCTGGGCAAGGCAGCATACCCCCAAAGGTCATCTAAGGACTCTAATCCAAGCAGGACACTGCTGATTGCCCCATCTGCGCTTGGTAACAGCAGCACTTCACCGCTCTTAGCGTTGAACTTGTTTGCCTTGCACCACTTAACGGCTGCTGGGTGGGAGAGCTTCGCTAGAG
>LWCB01000708.1:0-10904 GCA_001630525.1 Coelastrella sp. M60 | reverse complement strand
ACACCACTGAGCTCTTGCTGGCATAGCATGATGTTGAAATTCCGCCCTGCAGGGCAGTACTGCTTGATACATTACTGCTCTCCCTAACATCTGCATGCCCTGGCTACCTAGCTGCTGTCATACGTCTTCCACTTGTTGTAGTCCAGTACTGTGTCTTGGTCATATGGGCGCCCTGCAATGATGCAGCAAGAACACAAGTATAAGCATCAGTCAATAAGCCAACAGTACCAAAGCAAACCATCCATAATAGTAAAGGCAAGTCACAGCTACATTTAAAACACTATCTTTGTGAGCCCCATCTGCTGATGCAAGCTGCCACAAGATCATCGCCGGCACTTTGCAGTGTGAGCAGTCGGGTGGTATGTCACCTGTGTTGCAATGTATGCTGCTGTCTCTGAAGCTGTGAACTAGCCATCCTCAAGCTGCCACCTACAGCTACCCACAATTTGTTCACCATCCTGACCTGCTGCATCATCTTGCTGCCTGCCAGTGGAGACTGTCTCCAGGCTTGGCCAAGGACTGCAGCTTACACATTGCATATGCTGCAATTGAGCAGCAACGCTCGGCTCAAACACACCAATGTCCCTGTTGCTGTTGCTGCTGCTGCAGTTGGAGATAACACCAAACATGCTGCCAGCAGTGTCGATCAAAAAGGGATGTTGACTGAAGAGGTTTCTGTTAATTTGCATCAATTCACTTCATATCACCTGACTGAGAACTATATTGTTGTGCGCTACACATATCCTGTTGTGGTTCAGCTCAGCCCCTTACGCTGCATCATCTGGCAGAGACTTCAGCCACTTCACAACCGCAGCATCAGCATTGATACTTGCCCTGGCTATCCGCAAACACTCATCCTTGTTCCACTCAAGGGCAGGTGTTCGTGCTGCCACCCACTGAAGTATGTGGAGATGTCCATTGAAAGCTGCATGATCGCAAGCACCATGATCCCAAGGTGCAGGAGGATCTTCTGCTAATGCCCACTGCAACATCTCCAGATGACCGCCTGATGCTGCTAATCTGCAAGTGCAAGAATCCCAATCACAAGGTGGATCCTGAGCTCTCAACCACTTCAACACTCCCAGGTGGCCTTTCTTGGCAGCTGCTGCACATGCTCTCTGATCCCAATCGCAAGGGGGATCCTGACCCCTCAACCACTGCAACACTTCCAGGTGGCCTTTCATGGCAGCTGCTGCACATGCTCTGTGATCCCAATCGCAAGGGGGATCCTGAGCTCTCAACCACTGCAACACTTCCAGGTGGCCATTCATGGCAGCTGTCTCACATGCTGATTTATCCCATTCACAAGGTGGATCCTGACCCCTCAACCATTGCAATATTGCTAGATGGCCACCGCTAGCAGCTGCCTCACATGCTCTCTGGTTCCAGTCGCAGGGTGGGTCCTGAGCTCTCATCCACTGCAACATGGCCAAGTGGCCGCAACCTGCTGCTGCTGCGCAGTCAAAGGCAGACCAGGGACAAGGTGGGTCTTGAGCCCTCAACCACTGCAACAGCTCCACGTTGCCACTCCTGGCTGCTGCAGCACAAATGTGCGCCTCATACCACTGATATGGCAGGTCTTGAGCTCTCAGCCACTGCAACACTGTAAGTTGGCCCTTCCTTGCTGCTCTAAGACATATTGTACAACCCCAGGGACAGGGTTCATCCTGAGCTCTCAACCACTGAAGAACCTCCAAGTGACCACCTGCTGCTGCTGCATCACATACTTCAGTATTCCAGGGACAGGGAGGGTCCTGAGCTCTGAGCCACTGAAGTACGGCAAGATGGCCTGCCTTTGCTGCTGCGACACACACTGTCTCGTTCCAGGCACAGCCATGTTGACGCAAAAATATCAACCTGGGCAGGTCAGCCTGCTTTGCTAATGCTATCATGAGCCGCCGGTGCTGCCATACGTTATGCTCAACAAAGTCAGATAAACATGCAGTTGGCAGGTCACCACAATCACCAGCATTGATGCGCCTATACTCATTCAACTGCTTGTAAGCTGCTTTACAAATCAGCTTGGCTACAGCGGCTTTATGGCTATCGGGCAGAAAGCCGAGGATATGCAGGACAATTTCCATTTGTTCTCCCAAGATAGTGCCAGATAGACTGGACTCCACTGCACCTCCTGCCATACGCTTGCTGTGGTGGTCGCTGTTGGTGTGAAGCATTCTTGATGGCCCTAACAGATGGCACCCGACACAAGCACCCGTATCACGCTTACTGTCACTAATTGCCTGTGAAAAAGGCCTTCAAAAGCCTTTGGCCCTTCAGTCGAAAGTCTGCTTGTTTGTACTGCACAGTGCGAGGCAGGTTCTCCTGGCGTAGAATGAACATGCAACCGTTCTTGATACGAATGCGCAGCTTCACGTTATCGTGGCTCACTGCTGTGGCCAAGGGGAAGGCTTTTTACAGTAGCTAACCCTTCGCTGCCGTAATTGCGACTCAGCCGACCAAACATATTTGCAATTGGTGATGAAAAAGCTGAATCATCCAGCGTCTGCGAACAGCAGCTGACAGCAACTGCATCATGAGTGCCAGCTTGAACATGTCGATGAAGAATGCGTAAGGGTCCTCTCTGATGCCCATCAGCTGCACAAAACCACACCACAGGCAGATGTGAGCAAGCTCAACAAACCCCTTTACGGGTGATGGCTCACACAGGGTTGTAGTGCCACAGCTGCCAGCATAGCTGGAAGGAGTAGGTGCAACCTACCACTCACGCAACAGGGTTACGAGTGACGATCACCATAGAAGACTGCAGCAGAAGGACCCTGTTGAATTTGACCCTACTTCAGGTCACACTGTCAGCATGTCATAATACAGCTCCTGCTAGCCACCCCAAGCACTGGCTGTGCGGCACTGCACTGTGCTATGCTGCATATCATCACGGTGGGTCCTCTCTAATGTACATCCTGCTACGGTTGCCAGCTGTAGGCTGCACCCCTCACCTCTAGAATAGGCCCCAGCTGCTGCTCAGCTATCTCTCTAAACACCTTGTCTGTCTGAATATCTGACACCTCCCACTTATCAATCATGGCAGCCTGCAGGGCAAACACCACAGGCAGATCTAACACCATGCAGCAGACAATGGTGAGCACAACACCACAGCAACAGCGGAGGCCTTCAAGTATCGATTGCTTGAGCAAACGAACTCCAAGTGCGAGGATCATGAGTCAGCTACATGACGTGTTGCAGCGTGGCGGTGCGAGCATTACATACAAGCCAAAGTGCTGTACCTGTTCTGGTGGAAGCTCCTTCTTCAGGTCTCGCTTGAGCTCTTGCCAAGTCTTGTCAAGCATTGCGTCAACAGCAGCGTCGATATCATCACTTGTAGATGTTGATGTACCTGCTGATCGCACCTCTTGCTGCTGCTGCTGCTGCTGCTGTAGGTCTGCTGGTGCTGAAGACCTGTCCTGCTGCTGCTTATTGCTGCTGCTGGCTGCAGCACCAGAAGGTGGAACACCTGCAGAAGCTGGTGGTTCAGGATTCCCTCTGTCATCCCTGCTGCTGCTGCTGGCTATGGTCGTGCTCCTTGTGGTAGCACCCACAGGTGCTTTGTGGCTGCCTCTGTTGCTGACCTTGCCTGTTGGTTGCATAGCAGAGCCGGTATGGCTGCAGGTTGTGTCAGGTAGCAATGACACATGCCGCCGTTGCCATGACTGTTGCCGTGAGATGCCACTGCTGTTCACGCTGCAGCTCAACTGATCAAACCCAGCTGGTGCTGCAGTCTGGCCAGACTGCCGGCAGCTGCAAGGCTGCCTCTGCAGATGTGTGTCAAGCAGTGTATGCGGCTGATTGCAAGTCTCTTGAAGGTGGACCGGTCGCAGCTGTAAGGCATGCTGGGCCTGAAGCTGCGGATGTGTTGCAGCTTCGTGACAAGGTTGCTCGAACCTGTAAACAGGAACACAACAGCAGAAGATAAAGCCAGCTGTTATAAGCCGACAGGCACTCCAGGTCGGGTAGTGATAGAGTTGTCAGCTGTTGATGGAACATTGACATGGTGCAGTAAAAGGGCACACACATGCGACTGCTGATGCCATACACATGCACACCTCACCCGCCTGATACCTCTGAACGCTGGACAAGGAGAGACGTGTACACGGCATGCTTAGCAGCTTGGTATGCAGAAGTATGGGCTGTGAACGATCTCCTGAGTCGCATCTGGATGCACTTGCTGTGCCGAGAACAGCTGATTATGAGCCCAGAGAGAGAGGTGGAGGAGGTGTATAATTTACATTGTCACAAAACAGGCCGCACCACACGCACTTTGCAACAACATCTGCAATGTCATAAGCTGCCGGGTTTCTCAAGGCATGGGGGAACACGCAGGGCCTCCATGCAACAGTCCTAACGCTGCACGCCGGTCTGTTGCTGTTGCACCTCCACAAGCATTCTGAGTGCGAACCTAAGGGCTTGGCGATGTTCATATGAATGTTTAGAGTAATCTGCACAGTTATGATGAGAGCAAGTTGACGCACTGCTTTCTAGAACACAACGTTGGTGATGGGTAGTCGGACAAGCTGTCGCTGCGGTGAGGTGGCTTCGCGAGCTCCAAATGCAATCGATGTCAATCGAATGTAACATGCAGCCATGTATAGGAGCCTTGATCAATGGATATGAGTGACACGAGCAGAATAAGACCACCTTAGAAAGTGACACACTCCCTCCCTCACACCAACAGGCATCTACTATTGCATAGGCAACATCTATGAGTATGATCGTGAGAGACAACGTTACCAGATGTTTTCTTACATGACAAATGTATTGACAACGGTATGTTCGTGCCCTCACCGTTAGCAAAATGCGCCAAGAAGGCCCGCTTTTGGAGAGTGTGATCTTCAAAGGAACCACTCTCCCGCATATAGTAGTCAGACGGAAAGCACAGCTCAACCAGGATGGTAGGCCATCGCACACAGTCTAGGGCCAACGATGGTCGATTGTGACTTTCATGCTAACGTCGTTTCCGCAGGATTCATAACATATCAAGCTGATAAAAACATATCCTCTGGCAAGGTATGGCTTTTGCATAGGAGGGCAACTGTGGAGCCACAAAGTGCAAGCTCAATCAAAGCATGTGAAAGGCATCTGCGTAAGGCCGGACCTCTGAGGGCCTTATCTGCATATGCACGTGACAAGAACGTTCTCAGGCTGGTAAGAGTTGGTAGATCTGCAGTACTCACGCTCGCACATTGACAATATGTAAGCTTGCTCAGCAGCTGCTGTCGACCTACACTCTCATAAATGCAGAGTGATGCTGTTGGTGCCATTGTTGCAGAGCTACTCACCTTCAATTGTCATGTGTATGTCTAGTACACGCCCCTCATGGCACGCTCGTGTAGTCTCTTGTAAGTCTGCCAGGAGGCTGCTGGTAGTATGCTTGTGTGGCAAAATGCATGGGTCATCTCATGTCTGTCATCTTAATGATTCAGAAACGGCTGATATATTGCTGCTTGATGCATTCTGGTGAACTCTTGCAATATGTGGTCTTGCGCAGTACTGCTTTCGTGTGGAATGGCCAGACAAGTATGCTCCAAGCCATGGATCCACTGTTGAACTTGGCTTTGAGACACTACAACAAGCACGGGAGTGGCATGAGCAGATAACAATGCTTATAGCATCACTGGGTGGCAGCAGCAGCAACAATAGCACAGCAGCTCACTACCGCAGCAGCAGCAGCATCTCAGCCAGCCCGTATACTGCCCCCGTATCTGTGGATCCCAGCCCCTTTACCAGCCCGGTATCATCCTTCCCAGTGAGTGCCAAGAGCATATTTGTTGTTACTGTCTTGTAACCCTTCAATTATCAAGGTATTTACTTTGCAGAAATCTGTCTGTTTCGCTTGAAACCCATTGGTATTCTGGATACTGCTGCTTTGTCTGACCCCAGCATAGTGCTTCATGCATGATGCAGAGCACACCAAATCTAACACAAGTGTCTGATATCCCAGCAGACGGTGCAGTCTCGCCTGCTTTGACAGATGGCAGCACAGCAACCCAGCACAGACATAGCAGCAGTGACAACCTTGGATACTACACAGCACACAGCTCCAGCAGTGGGCTGAGAGGCTCAAGCCCTTCTGGAGCAGAGAATAGGCAACCAAGCAGTCAGGGTCCAGCCACTGCATTGTCAGCAGCAGTTCAGGCACAGCAAGCTGCGTGTGCGCGGTGGTCAGGGAGGCAGCAGCAACAGCATAGCACCACAGGTGTTGTGGTTGACGAGTGCATGATGCGCTGGGTGCCATACAAGCACGCCAACGGAATGGCCATATACTACAGACAGACCCCGCAGGAAGAAGGCAGGGGAATGCCACAGGTACCATTGTGGAGCAACAGACCCATTCACGCAGTGTCCTTGATGCCACATTTGATATTCTTGGTGGCTGGCCTGAGCTGTGAACCAAGGGGGGTGCATGCTTTGACGCACCTGATGTTAGCCTGTATTGCTGAAACCATGTTCTGCATCAGCACCTTGCAGCTGCGAGTATCACCTCCAGGTCTATGCTATGTATGCGCTATGCTCCTGGGCCTCTCTGCATGCCTGGTGACACTGCTGCGTGGTCGCTTGTGTCTGTACAGGCTTCTGGCGAATACATGCTGAGCACTGCTGTACAGGCAAGCCCAGAATGCTGTGTGAGCAACCTGATGCTCAAGGCAGACAAGAATGGAAGTGTGCTGAGCACAGCGGCTTTCATGGAGGTGCTGGAGGACAACGGAGACATGCAGGTCTGTGAAGGCTGCAAGCTTGTACCTGAAGCCCTAGTAGATGCATATGCATTCTTTGCACATACATTGATGGGCACTACTTGTTGCACATAGATACCACCATGCTTCTGCGTCTTGCTAGATGGGCTGTTGACCAGACGTCAGCGGTTTGTGTGTTTACTGGGTATGTTCTCTGCAGGTTTGGCACATGGTGTTCCATCCCGCTGGCAGTGCTGGGCTGGCTACTGTGCTGGCAGCACCCCGTTACACTTTCATGCACCAGGTGCTGACAAGCTATGAGGAGGGGGTGTATGCAGTCTTGTTCAGCAGCGTCCCAGACGAGGATGTCAAGCCAGAATGGGTAGAGCGAGCCAATGCTCGCTCACAACGGGTAGGCTTGAGGGTCCTTAGAGAGAAGGAATGTCTATCATGACAGTGCTAGCAGGAGTGCAGTGATAGTTCTGATGTGGTGCATGATACGACGACAGCATATGCTCAATATGAGTAGGCTACATATTGCATGCTCACTTGTGCTGGACAGCACCACAGATGCCCTCAAGAGTGTTTCTATCTCAGTCATGGATACCACTGCATACTGTCGCAACCCGGGTGCAATGTCTGGTGTGAAACAGCTCATGTTGCGTTTCCTGCACTTTGTGCTCTGCAGCTCCACAGGGCAGTGTTGCGCAGTGATCCTGGCAGTGGTCGGCGCAAGGCCCTCTGGCGCACTCCTGTAAGGTGCAGGATTACTGGTGCCATCACCCTGTCTGCCTTAGAAGGCCGATCAGGCAAAGATAGCCCTCAGACATTGGTGACATGTATTGTGCGAGCGGACTTTGGCGGCTGGCTGGGAAGTGACAGCATCTTCTACAGCTGGGGTCAGGTGGGTGGCTGAGTTGTTGTTGAGCAACTGCCTGGGATAGTCTGCTGCCTGGCTACAGCAGAAGAAACGTAGATGAGAAGCCAGACGGGCATGATGTTTGTGACGTCCAGAGTTACGGTACTTTACTCAGCTGGTGATGGGCTGGCCAGCAGCAGTGCAAGGTTGCCAAAAAGCTTGACCATTATGTGCTTGTGGTAAGCATTGAGGCCAGGCTGATCAAGTGCAATGGTGATGCTTGGCTACCTGGCTTGCAGGCTCTAGGGCTACAAGAAGCTTTGATGGACCGAGTGTTGATGCGTGTCATGATACTCAAGGAAGATGTAGAGTACAACAGGTGGGTCAAAGGCAGCACGCTGTCTAGTGGTTGAGCACAGTATTGCTCCAAAAGGGATTGTGCGGTGGTTACGTATTGCACCCAGTACTTCAGCAAGATTCAGAGCTGACTCAGGTGGACTTGCAGCTGCCTTGTGTTGTGCATCATGCCGCATATGCCATGTCTGACCTGTGTGCTGTGAACATGACCCACACGTGCATATGTCATGTCTATACAGATGCTAGCGTCTGTATAGCCTACCTGGTGCCTGCCTATAGTCATGAATGGAACCTCACCATGTCACCTGCTTGATAGGTTCAAGACCAAGCCGTTCCAGCTGCTGATGGTGCAAGCAGAAGAAGACGATAGTAACAGCAATGAGCAGCAGCCACAGCATCATCACCATCAGCGCACGCCTAGCAATATAACACACCAGCAGCAGCTGGCATGTTTGCGGTTTGCTTCTGCACCTCCTGTACCAAGTGGTGCTGTTCAGGGTCATTCAACCAGCTTCTTGACAGGCAGCAACCATCTAGCGTGTCAAACGCCGCAGCAGCAGCCTGGGTGCAAAAGTGGTGCAGGCAATGGCACAGCATCTGCCTCGGGGCAGCAACAGCCGCAACAGCCAGGGACACCCACAAGCGACCTGATGGCCAGGACACAGATTGCTGCAGTGCAAGCTGCAGCCAGGGTCTCAGCCGCAGCATCAGCACTGGCTGCACATATGACTAACCCTCAGCAGCTGTGGATTGAGAAGCGCGGCAGCACTGCTGGTTACAGTGAGTATCAAGGCATCAAATATGCTATGCCTGTACACTTATTGCAGAATATGTGCTTCAAGGCAGGTCGCATAGGTTGGCAGCATTGGCCTGCTGCTTTGTGATTGGTCTGGTTGCACTGCATTGAGGTAATGACCGTTCAGCAGCTGACTATCAATATTTGTGAACACTCCTGGGTTGTGGTGCAGGTACTAGTGACAGTCCTCCTCGCAGTCCCAAAAGGTTACATGCTCTGGTTGAGTCTTTGGCTGTAGCACCCAGCAAAAGCAGTGGAGCAGCAGCAGAAGTCAGTGCATCATCTGCAAGTTCAGTAGGACATAAACCAATAGATCATCCACAGCAGCAGCGCATAGAGGTCAATGCATCCGAATCAAGCCCACCACCAGAGACAGAGCAGCAGTCCTTGGACTCAGCAGGTACAGATGCCTTCCAGGCAGCTAGTGCTGCAGCAGACACACTGGATGACGAAGCAGAGGAGTTTACTGATCAGGATGATGATGTGTATCAGGTGCAGCTGCAGCAGCAACATGAGCAGCATCAGCCAGAATATGCACAGCTGGCAGCCAATGGCGCTGCTGCAGATCAAGCTGACAGTTCCAGCAGCGCTGTGCAGCAGTTGCCGTACTCAGAGGAGCAGCTGCAATCGCTCATAGGTGGCAGCTTGAATAGGCGGTACTGGGAACCTATCCATGATGGTGCAGGCAGTGTGCGAGATGTGTACAGCATACGCGGCCCCAACTACCTTAGAGACAGAAAGAAGGTTCCTGCAGGTAGCTAGCTGACTGTACAGTGTGGGGTGACGGCTCATGCATGCATTGCTGTCACCATCCGCCTGCACAACCTGTTGCGTTTCTTTTCGATGGTCAGCTCAAGAGGCGTCTGGCATTGTTTGGGATCTTGTATGCAGGCAGGGGTCGTTACAAGCTCATGGCAGCCGACCTGGTGGCCACAGATCATATGATGGATCACATTGGTCGATTCCTACCCAGTGTCCGATGTAATGCGGCAGCTTTCAACTTTGTGGTTGATCTGATCATCAACTATGGCAGCCCAGTGCTACACTTGGTCATGGTGAGCTGCATGTGCATGTCCTCGACTCAGTACAGCTTGTCCTGTCACGATGGCAGGGTTGGTATGTGCTGTCAGTTCCGAGTACAAATCCGCATTATCAGAGATGTGGTCATCCCTGTCGACTTGCATCACCATATCATCAAATGCAAGGCAGCAGCAATACGTTGCTCAGCATGTAGGCCATGACATAAGGTTACAGCTTGCTGCACAAGCAGCTATCTAGCATGAAAGCTATAATTGACTTTCATTGAAGCAGTTTGTGTTGAGCTTCATGTAGGTGTTCAGCACTGACCGGCATCCAAACAGCTTGGGCCCTTGCCCTGATGATCCATTGGATGCTGGGGAGGAATGGACACCCTTTGACTTCACTATGTCACGGTTTCTGCATGGCTCAGGTATAAACACTTATCTTCCGGATGCAGCAAAGCTGGTTGGCTGGTTTTGCAAGTGTTGCTGACACTGTGCTGGCAGGCAGGTCTTGTGGTTTCTCAATATGCCCTTGAACCGGTTGAGCTCTATGCTGATCAGGATGATGCCATGCTGTCCTAGATCTTGAGTAGTGTCCTAGCTGCTGTGTTGGGTCTGACTCTTCACCCAAGCTGTTGTGCTGATATGCTTGCCGCTTACAGATGAAGAACGCAATGGTATGTTCAAGTTGATCCCTCACTGCGCCAAGGGCAGCTGGGTTGTTTCACAAAGTGTTGGCACAACACCTGTCATTCTAGGCCGTAAACTGGCGACAACGTACCACCAGTGCGATAGGTAGGGTTGCAACTGCTGATGTTTCGCACTGCCTTGTGCCTGTATGCTTAGCCTTGTCTGTATGGGCTTCCCTATAGTCAGCATGTCCTTGTGCAAGGGCAGCATTGGGCAGGGAGCCAATGCTGTGTGAGTGTATAGCTTGCCTGATGTGGGCCATTAGCTGCTTATGGTGGCAGTTCTTGCAGAGTTGATAGGTTTTGCTTGTGAATATGTCCATATTTTGCCGTTTGACAGCGGGCAGCGCGTGCGTTTAGGGGGTTATGGTGTGATGGAGTTGCTCAGCCTGCCATTGGGAACTCTCCAAACGTGTGTGCTTGCCTGCCGCAGGTACATAGAGGTGGATGTGGACGTAGCCAGTACCCAGGCGGTTGCCTACATTGTGAAGATGG